>CAUYSK010013197.1:0-87083 GCA_963575035.1 Avahi laniger
CCGAGTAGCTGGGACTACAGGCATGCGCCGCCGGGGCCACCATGCCCGGCTAACTTTTTCTATATATTTTTAGCTGTCCAATTAATTTCTTTCTATTTTTGGTAGAGACGGGATCTCGCTCTTGCTCAGGCTGGTTTCGAACTCCTGAGCTCAAATGATCTGCCCGCCTCGGCCTTCCAGAGAGCTAGGATTACAGGCGTGGGCCACCGCGCCCGGCCAAGGTACAACTCTTGTAGCAGAAATGAAAAAAGAGAGAAGAAGCACTGGCAACAGGGAAAATAAATCAGACAGTTGACCGTGAGTGTGAGAGGAATGTCGCTATCTTCCTCCTTTCTCCAAGGCTGGACTGAAAAGCCGTCGTCCGGGAATAGATAATTCATGCCTGGGATGGACAAAGGAGGCAATCTGGGGAGGAGCGAGATGGCCAAGCCAGAAGCCCCCACGCAAATAACAAAACGTTGATAATAAAATGTTCTCCCTTGCTGGTGTCTAAATGGCGAATGCAAAAGGATCCAGGGGTGAGACAAAACCTGAAGGGTTTACGGGAAACCGGGCTGATGTTCCCCGTTATGGGAGCAGGAACAGCGATAACAGCTGAATGTTTATAGAAGCATTTCATGCCTGAGTCCGCTGGGCTTTGAAACGAGGGGATCTGATTCACGCCTGCTACCAAGAAAACGAGCTAGGGGGCGGGGCTGGGATGTCACAGAGGAGCTTGAGTTCCCCAGATTAGAGAGCTAAGCGTGGCCAGAGTGGATCTGGTCCAATGTCCTTTTCTGACCAGCTCAGAGAGGTTGAGGGACTGTTCAAGGTCATATCGCTACTTAATGGAATTGCTAGGACTCGAACTCGATTATGTTTCCTCTGAGTCCTGTCTGTCACTTGCCAGCTCTGTGACTTTGGGAAAGTCATCTCATCTCTCCGAGCCTCAGTTTCGTGATCTATAAAATGTGGACGATGAAAGCACCTACATCTAAGGACTGTGGCAGGGTTAAATGAGTTAATGCATGCTTAGAACAGTACTGGCAAATAGTGAGTGTTAAATACACGCTAGCTATTATTAGCTATTATTGCTTTTAAGGGTAACATCATTAAAAAACAAAAAGGCTGATGTGGACTCTTCTCGGGTGCCATAGTTTTAAAGCAACCAATTGGGATGCAAATGGCAGGTAAGTGGTGGTCTGCGTTCGGTTATTACACTTTAGTGTGAATAGATTCTATTCTTTCTTGAAAGTGATTTTTAATGGGGGTGGAGGAGAGAGGATGGGGTTGGGGTGGGATGGCTTTTGGAGATACTGCAGCGAGGAGACAAAGGCTTAGAAACCAACAGCGGATGTGTCGGAAGATGGTAACTTCTTCACAATCCAGCCTAACGCAGGAGCTGCTGGAAACCAAAATAACCATGTCTAGGCCTTTTTGGCTAAGGTCAAGGTGGAGATCAAAATATTAGATGGTCAAGTGACAGTGACCTGTAGCCACTTTGAATTCCGTCACCACCATGGGTGAGTCATTTCTACACCTTGCGGGCCTGGGTGCTTTCTGTAAATGCTACTATCGCAAACCAAATCACCACTTGAGTAATTTTTCTTTCTTCCTCTATTCTCTGCCCGAGGTCATTTATCAAATGAAATAATTCAAGAGAAAGAGTTCTGGGACAGGTAAAGCACTACAAAAATGTTTTGGCGATACTATGGTGATAATCGATATTTCTCATGATGGGTGTGCACGTGGCCTGTTGGGTTACGGAGGTATGGACTGCAGGGGTGAGGAGTGCCGTGGCCACATGTGTCAGGCTGGGGTGGTGGCCGTGGAATGGGCGTGGGAGCTGCAGAGGAATCTGGCCAACCTGGCCATGTCGCTTTTGGAAAGAGCTCCATAAAATTTTAATTTCTTCCCTGATGAATCAATGAATGAATGAAAGGATGTCTTCTTTAAACTGCTGCAAATCTGACCGAGGTTGATAGGGGTCTACGGAGTCAGGGTGGCTGAGAAGGGGAGAAACAAGGTGGCTTCCTAAGCCAGGCAAGCCTCAGTCTACCCCTGGGACAAGTTACTGAATCTCTTCACGTTGCTGAGAAAAAATGTGCAAAGAGCCTGGCACAATTCCTTGCTCAGAGTAGGTACTCAACGAGTGGTTATTACTACTGTTACTGCTTTTGCGGAACAGTTTATGCATCATCTCAACACAGCTCAGGTTTCAAGCCGTCACAAATAGATGCTACTAGCCTCTTGTGAAGAAATCTCAACTTTCGATTTGTTTTAATTTTTTCATCTTAAGGGTTAAAGCTCTGACAGGCAGGATTCTGGTGCGTGAACAGTTCTGGGTCCATTTGGCACAAGGAAAGTCATGACGGTGGCTTTGAATCTTGTTCTGAACGAGCCCACAGCAGCGGCCGATGTGCTCCCCTGATAAAAAGCAACAAACATGGTGCATTCCATTAAAGGAAAAAGGCATTAACTCTCCTCCCGGCCTGGTTACTCGGGACATTAATCAGCCCATAAAAATGAGATTAAGTCAAGTCTCAATGTAGCTCTGCAGTTCACCTTTAAAACGCAGCCGCTCTTTGTGTTTTAATATCGGGTGATCACATTTTAGAGGTAATGAAAGAGCAGGGACGTTTTCCCACAAATTTTCATGGGGATTCGTGACTGCAGATGGAACCCTCCCCGAAGACATAATGAACAGTTATTCAGTGTGGGAAATGGCCTTGGAGAAGCCATTCCCGCTGGGGGCATGCGAAGCAAGTTTCATAAAAGCTGTATAAATGAGGGGCTGGAGCGACCTCTGAAAATGCAGTCATTTATTTTGCCCTTTATTACCTAATGAATATGTTATATTATCATGAGCCTATCAGCTTGAAACTTTGCTCTTGCTCTGAGCCCCCCAAGGCAAACAGATGGATTTTGAAATTCTTCCTCTTAAAGTCTTACTGGATTGCAAAGCCTCTGCTGAAACGTGAAGTCTGAAATCGTCCCAAGTTCTAAAGCATCCTCCTTGGCTTTGAAGGAGCTGCCCTGATTCTGCCTGAAGGTTCGCTTTTTTCATTTCTAATTTCTTCTTCTCCAGGACACGATACTGAAGGGACCTCAGGGGTCATTCCAGGGCAGCATGTCTACTGCTCCCAACTAAAGAGAAAGAGGAAGGTTGCAGTGCATTTTCCCACGAAACTACATTTATTCATTTTAAATGACTGATTTTTACACTGAGATTTTGTTTTTCTCCTTTTCTGGTGGAAAATATCTTCTTTTATTAGATGATGTTTTTGAAAAGTATCTTTTTGAGATAAAATAAGACATTGTCCAAAAAAACTTTGCTATAAAATCCAAGAGTCTGGGAACCAGTGGGTGCGTGTACTCCCTTCATTTTGCAGAGTTTAAGGGCAAGGTCACTGTGATTCCCCACTGCTGCTGCACGAGCTGGGGGTAGAGATGGCTTCTGCCTGCCACCCTGGCCGCTTGTCCTCCGCCAGGCTGTCCCCTGAAGGTGGAACAGAGAAGGCCTTGCAACGTGGACAACGGAAACTGAGTGCAGCCTCTGGCAGAGAAAGGTAATTAGGAGGTGCAAGGGGCCAGCTTTGCAGCCTGTCAGAAGCACCTCACGTGCAGATGAGGCTGTAGCTGTGCTTTGCATTCCAGGATTCTAGAAACGCACAGGCCTGCAAACGTGTCCTCTACCAGCCTGCGATGCCCACAATCACAACTTCGGCCGCTCCTCTCTTCGGATTAGGCCTTGCCCCCTCCAATTTCCCGTTTCTGCCCCTCTTCCAAGGGCATGTTTTCCCAGGACAGGCACCCATAACTCCATATCCGTCATTAGCAATCTCAGACTGACCAAGTTCACTGTTTTCTTCTTTGGAAGCCAGCTAAGAGCTGGAATTCTGATGGAGGGAATAAAGATCATTTTATAATGGACCGAGGGGAGTTCAGAATGAGAATGAAACAGCAGATAGGCCTGGGATGTTTCGGGAGGGGAGGGGAAGGCGAGGCGGGTGGTGACCGTGTCAAGGCTCCGGCGCTGGTAAAGGAAGGTGTCCCGAGGCCAGGTGTTCCCTGGCTGGTGGGTGGACAGGCAAAGTGGACAAACTTGGCAATTTTGCCTGGAGTCACGTATCTGGCAGGAAGGACTAAACTGAGAACATGGACTCTCTGGGAGCGGAGACTTCCCAGTGCTTGACTCTGTTCCCAGAGGGAGCCCCGAGTCCATCAGCTTAGAGGAGGGGCCCTAGGACACAGCTTTGCTAATATCGTCCGAGGTTCTTTTCACTGAAAGACACTCTGAAGGCAATCTCAGTGCATCCTGTGAGTCACTGCTTATGGAACAAATCAATCCCTATACATCTGAACATGTATCCTTGATTCAAGTGGCTGTTTTGTCACTTGGGAATGGAGACAGAGGAGAAAGGGAAGGATGCCAACAACTTGTGGCTAGGCTTGGTTTAATGCCTAATGATGGCACAAAGACATTCACTGTTCATAAAGTTTCTCTGCAGAAAACGAGGGGGCTTCCCCATTAACAGAGCAGTTCTCTCAAAGCAGACTTTTTGGGGATCTCAAATAGGGATTTTAAAGGCTCCCTAGAGGTGCTGGGTTCCAGTTCTGTTTAAGTATGATAGGATAGGGCTTGGGCTGGTGTCAAAGGGGAAACTTTTGCAAACCCTAAAATCTCAAGAGGGTGCCTAGAAAAAATTCCAACGTGGGGAGGTCCACTAGGTAGACATTCCATGCAATAGACATTCCTCAATAGATTAAAACCTTTTTTTCTTATTACATGAGCATTCGAGCAAAATTAGAAATTACAGGTAAATAAAAAGAAGAAAATTTAAAAACCACCGTAATCTCAACACTCACAAATAATCTTACTACCAGAGATGACCACAGTTTTTTTTTTTAAGAGACAAAGTCTTGCTCTGTGGCGCAGGCTGGAGTGCAGTGTCGTGATCATGGCTCACTGCAACTTCAAATTCCTGAGCTCTAGCAATTCTCTCACCTCAGCCTACCGAGTCGCTGGGATTACAGGTGCATGCCATCACACCTGGCTAACTTTTAAATTTTTTTGTAGAGATGGGGTCTCACTATGTTGCCCAGGCTGATCTTGAACTCCTGGCCTCAAGCAATTGTTCCGCATCGGTCTCCCAAGTGCTGGGATTACAGGCATGAGCCACCGTGCCTGGCCAGTGTTAACACCTTGGTATTTGTTCATCCGTATCTTTTTTAGTGCATACACAGACTCACACACACAGACACACACATACTTGGAAAAAAGTGAAATGGTTACACACTCTACATGCTGGTTTGAAAGCTTTTTCTTTTCAGTGATCAATGTATTATACATGTTTTTCTACATAAAAGATGACAGGTGTAGAAGGAATATATGTAAACTGGAATTTACAGACTTGTTACATAGTAAACAGCTGTATCCCATAGAACCCAAATCCCTGCTATGGTCGGAATGTGTGTGTCCCTGCAAATCCTGCATTGGAACTTACTCTCCAGTGCGGCAGTGCTGAGAGGAGGGGCCTTGGGGAAGTGACTTGGGTCATAAAGGCTCAACCCTCCTGAGTGGGATCAGTGCCCTTAGAAAGAGACTGGACGTACGTAATTGGGAGCTGCCGGACGAGCACACGCAGGCACAAGAATGTGACGGTCAGCGGAAATCCAGCGGGGGCCGGGGGATGGGTAAAACTTACCTTTCGGTACACAGAACACCATTCAGGTGATGGGCACAAGAAAAGCCCAATTTAAGCATTATAAAATATCCACGTAACAAAAATATTTATACCCCATCAATATTTTGAAATTAAAAAACAAACAGAGGTTGAAGAGAGCATGTTGGCTCCTTTTTTCTTTCTGCCACGTGAGGACGCATAGAAGGACCATCCATGAGAAGTCATAGCAGCCCGAGTGGACGAAGGCCGTCCCTGATCTTCGTGGACTCGCTAGCTGACAGCGCACCCCTTAGCAGAATGCAATCCTGCTGCTCACCGCCGCAGCCAAGGCCAGAGAGCCCGCGTTGGAAGCGTAAGGCCTTCGGTGGCGGGAGGTCTGAGCTGGAGTCCCAGGTCCACCTGTCCCCAGCTCTGTGACCTCTGGCGTCGGTGCCATCATCAGAGCCACCATTTTTATTAAGAACCCACTTTGTGCTAGGCGCCTGGCCACCTTCTCTTTCATATTGTCCCCACTTCTTGCAGTAGCCACTCCTTTTGGAAATAAGAAAACAGAGGACATTGAGCACGACTGCCCAGTTAGTAAGCGTTAAGTTTCCCCAAGGCCTATCTGGTGCTCAAGGCCGTGGGTCCCCCACCATGTCACGCTGCCTCTGCAAGGACACAGTTGCCTTGTCCATGAATAACAAGAATAGCAAAAACAAGTGACTTATCTAGTTGCTGTCAGGTTCAAATGAAATAATACATGCGAAGCACCCTATCAATCATGCAGTAGATTATAAATGCAATGGTTATTATTAAGAAAGAAGGACAGATATCGAGAGTTTTGATTCTCTCAGAGAATGCATTCAAATTTGAAAGCAAAAGTGAAAAGCTGCTCGATCCAAGCAGCTTGCTGATAAACTCTTTTGGCTTGCACAGTGTTTAATATTTTTCCGTCAACATTTACAAATCAGGCGAGGTGGCTCACTCCTGTAATCCTAGAACTTTGGGAGGCTGAGGCAGGAGGATCGCTTGAGGACAGGAGTTTGAGACCAGCCTGTGCAAGCGCAAGACCCCTTCCCTACAAAAAATAGAAAAAAATTAGGCATGGTGACATGTGCCTGTAGTCCAAGCTACTTGAGAGACTGAGGCAGGAGAATGGCTTGAGTCCAGAAGTTGGAGGTTGCAGTGAGCTGCGATGATGCCACTGCTCTCCAGCTCCAGTGACAGAGTGAGACCCTGTCTCAAAAAAAAAAAAAATTCAGGAGATTTCATGTACAAATTTGGATTTTCAGCATTTCTTTAAAACATGGAAGACCTTCAGTCACTGGATTTATCTTCTGCCCTACTTTCTGGGGCTGAGTACCATCTTCTTCTTCTAGGAGGGACGTGTGACATAGGGCGTCCCAGGAGGTCTCTCCTACATCCATCATGACTGGCTCTACCTGTTTATGTCACCTGAAAGGCATCTACAGGTAGCTCAGTGCATGATCTGGTTCTGAAAGAATGGCGTGTGTGTGTGTGTGTGTGTGTGTGTGTGTGTGTAAGAATACACCTTCACTAAAAGCAGAGGGTGTGCAGGGTGCTTTTGAGGTGCTATAGGGAGTTCTGGCCACTCTTATAAAGAATTATGAGGCTTGGGCTTGAACCAAGATGAAATTTTTCTCCTTGATCCATGGCCCAACACCAAATGATTACATCTCAGATAAAACAGGGAAGTCCTTTAGGTCTAAGTAGAATTTCCAAGAGCTCTGTAGGCTCCTGAAAGATCTGTTTGGCTCCCACTTACATCCCCAAGGTGTAAAGAAAGGCTCCCCTGTGGAAGGAATTACTGCTGCTTTGCAGGCGTGAATTTAGAGCCTTGATGTGACCTGTCAGGGCTCAGGCCACGAGGCCTTTCTCTTCCCCTCCTTCCTCCCCTCCGCCCTTTGCACTGGGTTACCCCTGCACCTTTATGCGGGATTGACTGGCACTGGGGTCCACCTGTGTGTGCAGGTGAGCAGGACCCAGAGACCCCACAGAGCAGGGAGAGATCCAGGGTGCAAGTGTTGCCCAGATTTCGTGCTGGCTGAGTGGGTCCCTAGATAAAAGGGAAAGGCACTTGACCATTGAGTTTAGACAAGCCCAGAGTGACTTTTCGGTCAGCACCTTCTTGGAACGGCATGAACTGATAAACTCTCATTGCGTTTGGTGTCTGTGATTTCTTAATGCAAGATTCTTATGTACCTGGGGAAAGCTCTCTACTGCCTGGTGCCTGTCCAGATGAGGCGGTGAGAAAAGACGCAACACTTGCTACCGTTCAGGCTAACAGTGCATTTCCCTCAAGACAGTACTGCTCTCAACATCAAGACTGCCAGACCAGTCTTCGCCCACTGGTTTATTCTAGATAGGAGGCTATTTTTTGCTTTAAAGGAATGCTACTTAGAAAGGTCATCAAAAGGCCATCAAATCTCTTATTTATTTACTGGTTTTGAAGATCGTTTCCTGTTAATGGATGCGGGACTCCAAAAGAGAGCAAGACTCTCAGTGTGGTCCTCACCCAAAGAAGGACTGAAGTTGGCAGAGTGGGAGGAAGGGAAGGAGGAGTTTCTGCTTTAAGTGCTGGGAGCAGAATTTAATCTTCTACAGTTCCCAAAGTTTTTTTTTTTTTAATTTTATTTTATGGAGCTGAAATCCTTCAGAAATGGTCCAAGATCCAAATAATGTTCTTATCTGCAGTTTTCTTTGGAAGCCGTTCAGCGGCAGATATAGATGTCCAAACACGCATCCAGCCCTGTCGCAGGGAGCTGTGTGTGGGGAAGCTGCTGCCAGTTGGTAACACACTTCGCCCCTGGCTCCCCTCTTGCTCTCAAAATTGAAAACTTCTTTTATTCACAGACTTGACCTTAAACACGCCAAGTTCCAGGGTGCCAATTCAAATTTCATGTATTTTGAGCAAAGCACACCCAAATTCTCTTTGATCATTCTTTATCTTTCCAGTGAAGACGGGGGACTCCAGCAAACGGACCCCAAGCCATCGTCCGTACTCAGCAGCCAAGACAGTTTCACGAAGCCCTCCTCTGAGCAGGGTGCGTCTAATTGAAGCATTTAGCCTTTGGTATGGGCTCGTACTTAACAGCATCCAAATGGTCGTTCTTTCCAGTTTTATTAAAAGAGCCGGATCCTTCTCATAAGTTTTCCATTAATGGGATTATAAATTGATATAATTTTAAGTCCAAGAATGCAGAGCTGGTATGTGGTAAACATAAACATGTGTTTGGTGTTAGATGTAAACTGGTGTAGCCAAAGTGGGCAAGTGCCGTAAACATCAAACGTGAAACAGATGGGAAGTAATTAGAGGCAGGAGCGTGAGGACAACGGCAGCGAACTGTGGCAGTAAGTGGATTGTTAGTTTAGGCAGGAACCGCCGCGGCCCTGGTGGATTTATCACGTTTCTAGCTGCTGTGTGAACTTGATGTTACCCTTCTCTTTGAGAACACAAGAATTGCTTTTTTTTTTATTCAAGGGCAGGAAGTACAACTCATTTTTCTCAGCCTGGAAAAGTCGACTGGAATTGCCTGTTGTAAAATGGATATATTAGTTGGTGAGCAATTTTTACATTTTATTTCAACTCCTTCTCTAATCTTAGAAGCAAATGCTTGATCTATGGTCATATCACCTGAACGCGCCCGACCTCGTCTAATCTCGGAAGCTCAGCAGGGTCGGGTCTGGGTAGTACTTGGATGGGAAAAGCAAATGCTTACACCACTTCTAGAGGAGAGCAATCGAATTGTGAGCAAAGGACACATCCTAGGCTTCCTCCCAGTAATTTGGGAATGTACAGTTACTCTGTGTGCGGGAGACAAGGGCATATTTTAAGGAGTATTTTACCCGTGGAGCAAGTTTTATAGCTGAAACACTTGCTATATTTTTCTGATGCCTAGAAAGTAAAATTTTGAGCAAAAAGTCTTGGATTTGGAAGGGAAAGAGCTATGGGATTTTCCTCCTATGGTGGAAAGAACACTTTTTGATCTAGCTCTTTAGAATTGAAAATCACTATTCTACTGCGTGACAAAGGACAACAGAGCCAAAGAATCATTTTAACGAGCTGCTTTTGAGTTAGTGGAACCCAAATCAAACAAATTCTGATGCCATTAGTGTGTACTAAATTCAAGTTTTAAAAATCATACCCCATCACAGCTGATGATGAGCTTAATTCATTTTTGCACTGATGGACGTAAGAATGGGCCCCTTGTCTATATGTCAAGCTTTCGAAGGCCTGAAGGAAGGTTGCTGTCTAATGATGAAGATGAAGTCAGCAAATGCTAAGGAGGAAGCCAATGATGGATAATAATAACTCGTTATCGGCAGGACAAAGAGGCCCTAAGGGAGAAAGGTGTAGCAATGGTTCCAGTGTGCCTCCCAAAGCTCATGTGTTGGAAACTTGATCCTTAATGTGGTGGTGCAGGGAGGTGGGGCCTAATGAGAGGTGTTTGAGTCACCTTCTAAATGGGTTAATGCCATTACTGCAGGAGTGGGTTCCTTATAAAAGGATGCCCACATCACCCTCTCTTCCCTTCCACCTTCCTCCATGGGTGATGCAGCAAGAAGGCCCTCCCAGATGCTAGAGCCTTGCTCTTGGGCTTCCCTGCCTCCAGAACCATGAGAAAATAAATTTCAGTTCACTATAAATTACCCAGTCTCAGGTATTCTATTATAGCTACACAAAACAGTCCGAAACAGGCATGGAGTTAAAACTGCCTTTTGAGGCTGGGTAGGGTGGCTCACATCTGTAATCCTAGCTCTTTGAGAGGCCAAGGTAGGAGGATTACTTGAGGCCAGGTGTTCGAGATCAGCCTGAGCAAGGATGAGACTCCATCTCTACTGAAAATAGAAAATTTCGCTGGGCGTGGTGGCGAACACCTGTAATCTCAGCGACTCTGGAAGCTGCGGCACGAGGATCACTTGAGCCCAGGAGTTTGAGGCTGCAGGGAGCTCTGATGATACCACTGCACTCCAGCCTGGATGACAGAGTGAGACCATGTCTCAAAACCAAAAAAACACAACTCACTTTTTATTTCAAAGTGCAGCCCCTTCTGAAGATGATGAAAGCACAGTTGATGACGTGGTCCTCCCTTCCTGTACGACACCTGGATTGAAAGGTGAGGCAGTGTCCCATCCAACCGGAGACCCTTCAGCTCTCAACCTGCAACTATAACATTATTAAGTCCCATTAAATTAAGAACATTCAAAACTTCTTCCTACATTGCCAGTTTTCAACTTTAAAACAGGTAAATATTGTTCCTATAGGGAACAATATTTTCTCCATTTTTCAGAGGCTCTTGTCCGTGGTAGGCAGAAAGAAATTGGACTTGGACTTGAATGACCTGTAACTACTAATTTTTAGGAAATAAAATGCTCTGAGCCTCGGCTTCCACCTTTGTGAAATGGGGATAATAATATTTGTCTTTCCTGCCTCCCAAGTTGCTCAATTAAATGCTAAATAAGTATTATTCTTACTGTGTGCTCATGCTGTGGCCTATCTGGAAGGCTCCTCTTCTGTTCTACCAGGCTATCATCCTACAGTGCCTTCAAGACCTCGTTATAAAATGTTTCTTCCTGGCCAGGCATGGTAGCTCGCACCTGTAATCCTAGCACTCTGGGATGCCGAGGTGGAAGAATCGTTTGAGGTTAGGAATTCGAGACTAGCCTGAGCAAGAGTGAGACTCTGTCTCTACTAAAAATAGAAAAATTAGCCAGGCGTGGTGGCATGCACCTGTAATCCCAGCCACTTGGGAGGCTGAGGCAGGAGGATTGCTTGAGCCCAGAAGTTTGAGGTTGCTGTGAGCTATGATGACGCCACGGCACTCTAGCCCTGGACAAGACAGCGAGACTCTGTCTCAAAAAAAAAAAAAAAAAAAATGTTACTTCCTCTGCTGCTTCTTGACTCCTTTCCAGGGCTTTCCGGGCATTCTGTTTCTAGCTCTGTCAGCGTACTTACCACACTGCATTGTCATTGTCTGTTTATGTGTTCATTTCTCCAATTGGACTCTGAGGTCCTTGAGCCCAAGGACAGTGTCTTATTCACTTTGTGTCCCCATCTTGTGACATCATGACTTCCCATATAGCATGCTCAAGAAAAGTTCTTTTCATTAATGCGTTGAGGATACTGGATGAGCTACTTCCAGTCTACATTCTTGAGTGGAAGAGTCTAGAACACTGAACTAAGCAACACACAACGTCTGTGTTGCCTTCTATGCCAGAAGATGGCCAAGGAGAGGGGCCTCACCTGGTAACATGGAGACACAGGCTGTTTGGGGTAAATCTCTGCCAAGGCTTTCTTGGAACTAGAGGAAGGAAACCCCTGTAATCACCCGTTCACACTGCCTAGGGAGGGAAAGATGTGGTTCTCATTCTGTTGTCCTGAAGTCAGATGACGTGTGTGACAGGCTTTCTAACTGCAAGTACCAGAGAACTGCAAAACGACACAGCCTACGTGTGCTTGTCCTCCCATTCGATGGCGGGTTTTTGGAAGTCTAGGATCATTTCTTAAACTGTTACAGCAAGTGGTCCCGAGGACAAACCGAGGGGCACACGGAGAGTTGGAGAATCAAAGTTTATTCGCCGGTGGGCTCAGAGGGGCCTCACCACCAAATTCTGGGCGCCATCTACCCAATTTTTCCCATTTTTATTAAGTTGTGGTGGTCTGGGGTGTAGGGAGTCAGGTGGTTAATGCCCGCCAGGTAATAGGTTAGTTGATGTGTCAGACAATAGATTTAGTGTTGTGCTGATGCGCCAGGTAGTAGATTAGTTGATGGGCCAGGTAATAGGTTAGTATTGTGCTGATGGGGGTCTTCTGTAAAGAGTGGGGAGGTCTCAGGTGGCTGATGTGCCCAGTAACAGGTGGGGGTTTTCCTTATCAAAACTTCTTTGTATTGCTTTGGATATGGAGGACATAATTCATGATCAGCACTTACATATTGAATAAATAGGTCCTTCTCTTTACCATTATAATTTTCCTATGTCTTCAGCCACCGTAACAGACCAGGGCAACCCCAAATACATTTTGCTCCCCACTCTCACCCCTTTCTGAATTTTTCTCCATGTAAATCAATGGATTCATAGCAGTATTTCGTTCATAAAACACTGCCGCAGATGCAACTTTTGGTGAGTGTTTGGAGTTAAGAAGTCATTGGACTGTTACGTCCCACCCCGCCCCACATCAAAGAAATTATCATTAATTAGTCAATGAAAAAATGAGGATATTTCTTTGGCACCTCTGCCATTGGTTCCAAGTGCCAAAACTATTGGGAAGTTTTCTTTATTTTTTATTTCTGGATGTGTTACAATTCCTTGGATGAAAAGAAAATGGTGCCTAGTGCCTTCTATTGGCACTCCATATGGATTTATCGATTTGTTTTGAATTTAATTAGTGCACATGCTCCTGCCCCTGCTGCAGGTAAAAGGCAGGCTGCGGGGCCACGTAAAGATGAACAGATATGCTGTTGTTATAAGGGAGCTTAAAATGCAATTTTGGAGCTAAGACATATATAAAACATAACTTACAAAAAAATCTATGTAAATTTGTAGATGTATGCATCTACCTTTAAACTGTGAGATGTGTTAAATTCTCTGTGATTTCAGAAAAGGGAGTCTCTTTCAAGGAAAATAATAATCCTTAGGTCCTAACAACAATAGGGTTGTTTGCATGAGGTTTATTTAAAGATGTACGACATTATACATATATTTATGCGTAGAAGATAAGAAAGAGGAAGCCACAGGGGGAGGGAGGAAGAAAGGAATGCTTTGATTAAATAATGGGCTGTTGAGTCACATTTCCTGAGTTTAATTCCCTCTTCTGTTACTAGCTGTGTGACCTTGGGCACATCTTTTGATCTCTCTAAACCTCAGTTTTCTGTGAAATGTGAATGAGAACAGTCTTCTTCGTAGTGTCATTGTAAATATGAAATAAGATAACAAAAGTACGGCTCTTGCCAAGTAACTCATATGCACTGGATTTTAAGTATTACTACCTAATAATTGCAGAGCACTTACTGCATCAGGCAATGTTCAGGGTTCTATTATCATTTTAATTATTATTACTATTTACTATTATCTCATTCACTCTAACCTATATGGTTCTTTGTGTATGTGTCTTTGCTCAGTGTCGCCAAAGTGAGTAGCTGCTCATTAAATTACTCAATTGTTCATTAATTGATGTGCAAATGAAATGAGTTAATGTATCTAAAGTACCAAGAACAAAAGTCCCGGCACTTTGGCGTGAGTGGGGCATCGACGTTCATTGTCATGCATTTTCGAGTGCCTGGCGCCTTCCCCGCTTGCGAAGGGGGCAGGGAGCCTCAGGGGACAGTTGGAGGTGGGCTGTGGGTCCAGGGAAGGCTCCGCCATTGTCGTCTAATGACAGTGTTCCCGAGCACGGCCGCAGTGCTGGGAAGCGTCACCTCCCTTGTAATTAACTGTTTGTCTGCTGAGTCGAGGGTGGCTTTGAAAGACACCCAGGTGACAGTGGGGTGCCTGTGGTCCCAGACTGTGGAATTACACGGAGTCAACAGCTAAATAGCCTCTCCCATCTACTCATTTTCTCTTAAATTACATGTGATTAGGAATATAATTACCACTCCTTACTCGTCCCCCCCAAAACACTATTTTTCTTTCCTCACAGCGCGCTTTGACAGGGAACGAACGAGCCAAGGTTGTGCTCAGGGCTGGGAAAGGCTGAGACGGGAGAGAGAAGAGAAGCCAGGCGGTGACAGGGGGCCAGAGCCCGCCCTTGGTGGCCCTGGGAGCTTGGAAGTTGAAAAACAAAAACATCCCAGGACAAGGGTGGTAATTAGAAAATGTATGCAAACCTTTGATTACGGCAGTCATACCTGCCCGGGGGTCCTGGGCGAGCCGAGATGAGAAGTGAGCTCGCGTTAGCGTCACGGAGCTCAGCTGTCGCCCTTGTCTTTGGACCGTCTGTCCCTCTGACAGCGCGGACGATTAGAACAAAGGAGCGGCGACCACGCACGAGCCCCGCCGAGCCGCTCGGAAGACCCCCCGAGGCGGTTCGGAAGACCCCCGAGGCCGTTCGGACGACCCCCCGAGGCCATTCGGAAGACCCCTCCGAGCCGTTCGGACGACCCACCCGAGCCGTTCGGACGACCCCCCAAGCCGGCTGGTGCGAGGGCGTGGTCGGTCCCGCTGGGACGACGACCGTCGCGGAGGCAGCAGCAGCGCGGCGCCGAGTGTCGAACTCGCGGGCTCGGCCTCGCTGAGCGCGGGGGTGGGGGGGCTGTTCCAGAGGAGCCTTCCCAGGCCGCGTCGCCGCTGTGCAGGGCCAGCCTCGGGGCAGACGCGCCCGAAATAGCAGCGTCTCAGCGCCGCGGTGGCGCGCGCCCGGCGTCCCCTTCCGGCGCGGGGGGTGGCGCGGCCCGGTCACCCCCGCCGCGGTCCGGCGACTTCGGCTTCCTAGGGCGCGGGGTGCGGCGTCCCAGTGGGCGAAGGAGGGTGCCGGGGAGCTGCGTCTCTCTGCAGCGGGGTCAAGGACACAGGCGCCTCCCTGCCACGTGGTTTCCCCGCGCCCATTGCGCCGCCCCTCCCACTGCCGGTGCCACGCGACCCGGGGGCACGGTCCCACCGCCGGGTGCCACGCGACCCGGGGACACGGTCCCACTGCCAGGTGCCACGCGACCCGGGGGCACGGTCCCACTGCCAGTGCCACGCGACCGGGGGGCACGGGGCTGCGGGAGCCGCGGGACGGCAGCCTTAGTCGCAGACGCGCTTCCCGGCTGCAGCCGCGTGCGGGCGTGTTCCTGTCCGCGGAGGTGCCTCCCCGGGCTCAGGCAGCCCCGGCGCGGCCGGCTGGAGGCCGCTGTTACTGACGGCCCAGCCCAGCCCGGTCCTCACGTCTCCAGGCGACTCGCAGGGAACTCACGCCAAAGGCATTTCGCGTTCACATGCATTCCTTAATTAAAAAATATCTTTCTTTTCCTTTGACCCAGGACGAATGACCTGGGAATATTGAGGGGGGCGGGGTTCAGAGTGTAGAAGTCGCTTTTCTCAGATAACTTGAAAGAGACCCCCACTTGTTGACGACCAAAGGGATAGATGGATTCCTTATTTGTAAAGTCTATTTAATGTTTCTAACTTGTTCTGGAGAAGAAACAGCAAATAGCAATTTGGCCACTAAATCAATTTTGCAAGTTGATGAAGTTAGCCACATTTCTACAATTATAAGCTTTCCTTTTGATGCCTGAATAATTTTTTTTCCCTATGTAAAACATCTCCATATGTTATTTTTGTTGTTGTTGTTGTTAAGGAGAATTTTTTGACCTAGGAAAGTTAAAATTCAAATGGGTGATATATTCCCGGATCCTCAACCTATGGTGAGTTGTATAATTATTTCATTATGTATTACAATGTAATAATAATAGAAATAAAGTGCACAATAAATGTAATGCTCTTGAACCATCCAGAAACCATCCTCCCCTCCCTGGTCTGTGGAAAAATTGTCTTCCATGAAAACGGACCCTGGTGCCAAAAACATTGGAGACGTCTGCTGTATATGAGATACAATGGACCCCCCATGGTGCAGTTGGGTTAATCCATAGTCTCAACTTCGATGAGGCAATACGTAAGTCCTTCCCTTTTTTTCCCCCCCACACAAAGTAGTGTTTTTGGTATTTATACGGTATTATGCATTGCAAAGAACAATCATGTGTAATAATTTAGCCTCCTATCTTCTTGCTTAATCCTCTTGAAAAGTTGGTTTGTGTGGTAGATTCCAGTTTATGGGTAGGCAAGATTGTTTGGGGTGCTTGGTTTACTTTCACTTGTGCCAACGAAAATGGGGTTTGAAACTACCTACTGATTGTGTCTAGGTCAATGTTTATTTCCATTGACCTGTGTTACCAACCCTGACTCAGGCAGGCCCTGACCTGATTATGTCTGAGATCAGTATAGCAGCTCTTCATAGAGGGGATGTTCTTGTCAGGTTGATAGTCTAAGACACATGCAATGGCTGGATGCAGATTCTAGCCAAGAAAGAATTTTGCAGCACTGTATGTGAAATCATTAAAAATGTGGTGTGAGAGAAAGAAGCTTATAAGGTGGTAGCATTATCTCTTGGGACTAGGCCGAGATGGTAATGAATTTTTGTAGAATACCAGAGAGTAGAAAATTTGAAGTCAAATTTGATCTATTTATTTAATTTTAAGACTGCTAGAGTATAACCCTTATTCTCTTTTTCCTCTTGTGTTTCCCCCAAACCAAATTAACAACAATGCTTTTAAATGATGATAAAAGGAAAACAGATTAAGACATTGTGCTAGGAATGTTGGACTTTGGAAATTTGAGAATCCTACCAAATGGACCCAAAGTTGCTTCTATCATCTGGTCTGTTTCAGGCTTGGCTTTAGGTGGAGAGATGCCTTTCTTTCTATTTTATGGTGGAATTTTGAATTAAAAAAAAAATTTCTGCGTAGATGAGCTATCGTTTTCTGAACCGCTTTAATCATCATTTGCATGTTTTGGAGGTACAGAACTGACCCGCCCCCGTTCTTTTCCACTCTCCTGCACACACGCATAGAAGTTGACTTAAACACAGCCATCCCGGCCTTCCCTTGGAACATGGAATCTTTTTTTCATAAGGGAACAGAGTATATTGTGGAAAAAACGGAATCAGGTAAATCCACCATAAAAGCAGTTCAGAAGAAATGTCTGTGTTTGCAGGATTTTGGCAATCAAGTAAAGAAAATGCCGACAAAGATGATTAGCTACGTAGGCCCTGCATTCAAAGCCAGACGTTAATAGGTAATTGTTTTAGGGGCTCATTCTGTAGGAGACGATTTTTCTTGTGCCCCATATTGTCACTGAAAGACAATTTTGTTTTTGTTTTTGTCTTTCCCCAGGGCGGCACATGAACAGGAAGATGTTTGCAAAACCTTCACTACAGAGCATGATTTCAGGAATAATGAAACAATAAAGAAGAATCTGGTATTCATAATCCATGCGTTTTAAATTTTATGCCATTAAAAGATGTAAGGATTAGTAATTCTATGTATCCTACAAAGTGGAACATTCCGTAGGACACGTGGGTAAATGATTCGTGTGGCGATCGGACGTCCGACAGTCAACGTTCAGGCGCACAGTTTGACTCCCGGTGCTCACTGGTCCTGCTATGATCATACCTCATTAATTCCAACCTCACAAAGCCAGATTTGGGGATGATTAGGTTGAAAGGACTCAGGACTGAAGCTTACGTTGGCATATTTGACAATCTTTGCTCAACAAACTAAGAGTTGCCCATGGTTGAGGGAAGGATGACCAAAGAGAACCCACAGGTCTCGAGGAGAAGCTCTAAATAAAGAGAAATCATCAAGAGACTAAATATAATTTATGTAAGCTACCCATCAGGACAGATTTCCCACAGGCCTCAACAGAGCAACATTTTATTAACCTGCAATATGGTCTAGAAAGGATATTTAAGCTGCCTTTCTTGTAAAATAATCATCTTCTTCCCAGAATGTCCCATCCATTCATTTTTTATAAAGATCAGAATTGGAATAAAACTATGCAAAAAGATATTTTAATAAGGGTGGTCAAGGAGAGTTGTTCCATTGTCTTGGTTCAGGAGGAAAGGAGAAAGAGGAACAGTTTTCTTTCTGTAGGCAGACAAACTACTTCTGCTAGAGAGACACCAGACATCTCTCCGACTCGTCATGCATGGAATTTGCAAGCCCTTCTTGCCACAAGTCCTTGCTCTTACAAGTGCCTTTCTGATTGTGGAGACGGAGGATGACAAATGTGGCTGGAACATTCTGCATCTTGTACTTTGATGAGTTTACCCATACATCAGCCAGAACGTTCTGTCCTCCGACCAGCACTTTGGAGGTGGAGAGGGAAGATGGGAGGAACACACGGGCCCTGACATTCCGGGACACGCAGCCTGGTGGCCTCGAAGGCCAGGTTCTTGCCTGGCCTCCTCCCCAAAGGTAATTGGTCACTGTGTCTGTTTTTATTCTCAAGAAATATAAGTGCTTCAGTGAAAAACTACTGTACAGTGTGCACAAGTCCGTGTGCTTTCAGGCTGAGCACGCCAAGCCCACAAAGTGCCCCGTGGAAGAGAAGAATGCTCGTACAGCACAGGGAAGTCAGGGACTTGTTTTCCAACAAGACTTCTGAAATTTGGAACAAATTTCTCTTCTGTCTCATCCCATCAATGGGGCTTCAAAATGCTTCTCAATGAATAAGTGTCAGTTTGACCCCTCTGCTTTGGATGGCAATATTTCATGAAAAAGAATCCTGTCATATCATATGTCCATGTGGATCTTTCCAGTGAGTTAATTGGGCAAATTCCTGCTCTGCTAGAGAAATAAATACTTCTGCAAAACATTTGCCTTACCTAACAGTCTAATCTTATGCCAACATAGCAGCAACACCTGCCAAATAGAAAACCCCTGCTAATCCCAGATTAAATAACATTAATATTATTTTTTGTGGGCCAAAAGGATTGTCCGGAGGACCAGTGATAACAAGGATTTATGAGGGTGGGTAGACCAGACCCTGCAGAAGATAACGCTATAAAAACATTCTTTGTTTATATCGGGCAAAGGGAACAGTATACACTTTCAACAAGGACAAAATTCAGAATGGAAAATACGAACACCTTGCATTTGTAGAGTGCATTGTGACGTATACAAGTTCTTCATACACAAGAACTCGCATGCTTCTACTTCCCATCTGGGGAGATTCCTGGGCGGGTATTACTGATGAGAAAACGGAAGTTCAGAAAGGTGAGGTGGCTCAGCTAGTGCGGAACAGAACTGGGTTTAAAATCTAGGTGTTTTAATTCCTTCTTCAATATTATTATCCCTACCTTTCCAATAATAAGAACTATCTAGAATGGATTGGTGTTGCTTTGTGAGTCTCCGGTTAAGACTTTCAAAATAAAGTCTGTTATCACAGAAGGAAACATTGAGTTTGTCCACAGGGACACTCCTCCAAGGGATTTTTTCCTTTAAAGATCTCTGGAATGTTATCTTGCCCTAAGAAAGAACATCTGCCCTAGGAAGGAGAAAAGAAAAAAAGTCAAGGCCCAAGGCAAGGTCAGGTAGCAAGTGAAGATCAGAACTGGATTAAGAGAGAAGGGGTTTTGAGAATATTCTCCCTGGGCCCCAGTTGGCGATTCATTGTGGGGTTCCCCTATTCAGCAAGGAGGGTCTGCGGCGTGCAAGGGTGTGGGGACTTCTAAGAATGTGGTTTTTGAGTCAAAATAGAAACTTTTCCTTACGTTCTGACTCACAGGGGATTAGAAGGTAGTGGTTGGATTAGACGAAAATGCTTTGGTTAAGAATTTAATCCTGTTAGGCAACAGTAAGTCACTTTTCTTAAAGGCTTTTGTGCCAAAAAGTAGACAGGGGAAAAAAAAAAAATTGGTGCATCCACAGTTTGTAAGAGATAATTGTTTCTGAAGAGCTGCTTGCCCAAAGCCTCCTGAAGGCTACATTTTCTTCTAGTTTGCATGACTTTCTCTTTCAAAGAGAACAACAGATTTTATTTTGAGGGTGTGAGCTGCCCGGTAGCATAGGGTTTCCCAGGGGGGCTATGCCACTCATCGTGACATTCATGGATGGAGGTGGAAGGAGCCCTAAGTGAGAAACCTGGGCTTCCATCCCTGTTGTCAGAGTTCAGCTATACAGGGGAACAAGGCGAAAATGAAACCAAAGGGTCAAACTGATTTAAACAGAGTTTTGACTGTGTAGACTTGAAAGCAATTACAACTCATCTCGTCTAGGTCTGGTTCCCATTGTTACAAGACTTGCCTTAAAGGGTAAAGACTTTGCTTAAGCTCTGTTTTATTTTGTCCTTTCTGCTGTTGTATTTACAATGTCCCTTAGTAGGGGAGTCAGGGTGAGATTGGGGGGGCCGGTAAATTATTGGCATGAAGGCGTGAGAGGAACATGTGTTTACTCGAGTGACTTTCAACAGCACAAAATCCCAAATATTTATGTAGAAATTATCACTACGGGTCTTGTTGGTAGAGCCTTCCATGGCAAGAGTCAGTGGGCAGATTTCAGAGAAAAACCAATCCGACTTTAGAATCCAAGGAAATACTGGAGACCAGCGGCTGAATCTGCTGTCGTTTACTGAGCCCAGTGTCAGCTCCTAAGGAGTCGCACAGAATACCCAGGACGGTGCCGCTTTCCAAGCTGTTCGGAATCCAGGCTGGGGCAGCAGGGCAGAAATGCTTCCACCTCTGGCCATAAATGCCGTATTTAATAACAGATTATAAAGACAGTACAAAATTAATAACAGGACATACTGTGCCAAAATACACGGCACTTTTGTCATATTGTCTTATTATATTGGAAAAGAGATCGTGAGAGATTTTCCCTTGGACCTACCATGAGGAAGGTGTATCGGGACTATTACTCAATCAGTCAATAAGAGTGTGTTTAGTTATTAATAAGTTTAACCTATAGCTGCGTCCTAAAGCCCAGCCTAAATGTTCCTCTATGTATAGCGAACTGTGACCTAACTGGATGTGTAGACAGACTAAAACCTACTCTTGTACCAGCTGCCGAATTTCGGCCAATCATGGGCGGCCAACTCTCCAAACCGTGTTCCGAGAGGGCAAATGCCGAGCTGTAAGAACCTGACTGTTCTGTACCTCCCTCTGTTTTCTGTAAGTCACCTCCATTCTTCTGTCCAGACAGACTTCAGACCAGGTGGTTTCCCCAGAGTCTCTCTGAACCCATTCTGGGGTGGCGGTGAGGTTGCCCAATTCTCAAATTGTCCTTTGCTCAGCATAACTCTGTTCAGTTTAATTTGTCTGAAGTTTTTCTTTTAACAGGTGTGTGTGCATATTGGAGAAGTGTGTGACGGCGGCTCCAGGATGGGGCTGGACCTTACGAGGCTAAAAAAGGCAGGCAGTAATATTTACCGCGTGAGTTTTACCTGCTGGACGCTAACACGATTTATAAAGAATATGCACAGATTAGGGTAAAAATAGTATTTCCTTTTCATTGGCAACCTTCTTTGGGTCCCCATCTGCACAGATTAATAGGAAATGCAGAGTTCCCATCAACAGTCACTCGGCAAATGTTTCTGCATGTCTGCCGTGCCAAATGTGCCAGGATGCCCAAGCTGGCATGTCCAGGGGTCAACCAGGGCTGCTCGCTGACCCACTGCACCACCATCCTGGTCACATCCGCGGCTCGCCAGGAGCATGAACGCTCAGATACACCTCTTGAGGCAGGCGATTCCGCAGCCGTGGGTGTGGAGGCAGGGCCAGAGGCTGGCTGGCCCCCAGCATGCTCCCGTTGCTGCTGCTCTTGCCTGGGCACGAGGGGTTTGCATCTGGGACGCCTCTGTAGCACCCTGGTGCTTGGACCCAAGGGCTCCTCCCACAGAGTGAGGAGAACATGGATCGCCTGATGCATCCTTGGTTAAATGGGGGGCGAACAGGGACAGCTCATGTGCTTGCCTACAGTGCCACTTGTCAAAGTGATATTCCTGCTCTGAGCGCCAGAGATACGTTCATTCACTCACTTGTTCATTCGCTCTCTTATATGTCCTAAGCTCCTCAAATGTGCCAGAAATGGTTCTCAGCACTGGGGAGGGGGGGCGAAGGGGGGGGACAGCGGCCAAGACACTCCTGGTCTCTGCCCTTAGGAAATAACATGCCAGGAAGGAGATAAAAACCAAGTGAGCCAAATGCAGTAACTGGTATATCTGAGTGCTGTGGAGGAAAACAGCAGAGAGGAGTGTAGACAGGCTGAGTGGGTGTGTGTGGGAGGGGTTTACTATTTTAAACAGGTGGTCAGGAAAGGCCTCCTTGATAAGTGGACATTTGACCCAGAGCTGGAGGATGTGAGGGGGAGAGTTGTCCGCTGTCTGGAGGAAACAATTCCAGGCAGGGGGAGTCCAGGCAAAGGCATTTGGGTGGAGGCCTGGGAGGGGCACGTGTTCAGAACCTGGAGAGAGGTGGGGGTCACGGTTGGTGGGGGGTGTGTGTGTGTTCGGGGTAAGTTATCGAAGGCCTTGTAGGGCTTGCAAGGACTTGGGTGTTTACTCTGAAGGGGATGGGAAGCCACTGGAGGGTTTTGGGCAGAGGAGTGACATGACTCATGTTATAAAAAGACCACTCCGGCTGCTGTGTTGGGAGGAAACTGCAAGAGGAGATGGGGAGATTGGTTTCCAGGTGAGAGATGAAGAGGCTTAAACCAGTGTGGCTGGGGTGGAAGTGATGAGAAGTGGTTAGATTCTCTAAGGTAGAGAAGGAAAGATTTACTGATAGACTGGATGTGAGGATGAGAGAAAGAAGAAGTCGGGGGAAGCGGGGCTGGCCAGCCCATTCAATGGGGTCCAAGAGAGCCATTTCCTCAACAAAATGAGGTTCTGCTGGCATGCCCAGGGGGCAGCACCATGGTGTCCAGTGTAGGCACCAAAGCCTGGTCCCCCAGAAGGTCACCAATCTGTAGGGAGTAAAAGCCCCTGTCCCCATAAAGGTTTCCTGAAAAATCACTGACATGAATCAGATTGATTAATGGGAGGGAAAAGACACAAATTTTTTTAATGGGTATATACAGGACCCCTCAGAATGAAAATTCAACTTCCCACTGGGGTTTAGAAGCTTCTACGCCTTTCTGATAAAATGGGTTATGGGTGGAGGAAGAAGGATTCTGCTGAGGGGTAACGAAAGATTGCTGGGCAGGATGAATGGATGGGGAAAGAAGACTAACTGGTAAAATTTAACTCTTTGGGGAGTGCTGATGGTGGGGTGGGGGGAAGATCAGAGAGAACTTGGGTCTTCTTCAGTCAGCCCAGCATGTCAAAGTGCCATATTTTTGGGTAAAATCGTTCTAATTTCCTTCACCAGGAATAAGACAAGACCACCTCTTCCTTACTATTGACTTCTTTCAAGGGAGCTAAGACGGGCTGGAGCCCTAGGTCTACAACTATTCTTTCTTTCATATAATTTAATTTTTGAATATGTAGCCCATTCACACCCAATAGGTGTAGAAAAAGGATATTTTTTTTCCCGTGACTAGCTCTGTGATATATTTATTAGTTCCTTAATTTTTTCCTTTCAAATTTATTTCTTCTTTTGTCTTTACTATTCTTTCTGTCTGCTTTTTCTTGATTTGAATGCTTTATTCATTTCAACTTTTCTGGTAGGTGTTTAAGGCTATACATTTTCCTCAGAGCACAGCCTTGGGTATTCTTTGTGTGTATCACGTGGCTTTGTTAACTCATTAGATTCACTTATAAGGCCTCTTTTCTAGGCATAAACCTGTCACCAGGTTGGCTGGGTCAGGACAGATTTAAGTATGGAACAAGGGTGAACCCTCATCGCTGTTCCTCAGCCTTCAACAAAAGATACGTTTACTTGTGCAGTTCATCTCCTCCTGACCTCAGGAGAGTATTCTCTCTAATTGTTTTATACTCTGTGTCATCAGGCTTTGGTTGGTATTTTTGAGCCCATCCTATGTAAATATCTGGGGCAAATAGGTAGATGGACAGAAGAGCTCTGTCTGACTCTACCCACACACTCATGGTCCAAATCCCAGTGGTTTGGGGTTATGGTTGTTAAGAACTCCCTTCCTGCCCCTTATAGCCTGTGACAACATATCCTTTTGCACCTACATTATTTCATTAAAATGTCATGATGATTTTGCAAGGTAGTAATTTTTATCCCAATTTTCACAGACAGACACAGGTGCTTAGGAAGGTAAAACACCTTACATGTATTCACACAGTAAGTGGCAGAAGTGAGATTCAAACCCAGGTCTGCCTTCAAATCTAGACTTCTTCCACTATCTCAGGCTACCTCCCCAAACTTTCAGTATTCATGCTTCCATTATACAGTTGTGTCAGAAAGTGAAGCATACTTTCAAAATTGGGTTTCAAGATAATCAAAGCTTAGCCTTTTAAGCAACAACATTTTGAAAGCCATTTTAGATATAAATATTTCTAGAATGTGTTATGTATTTTTTCTACTTTCTTCAACAGAGCACACTGAACAGATTTTAAATTTTTCTTGATGATTCATGTCATGTTTACGAGCATCAATTATTATGTAATGCTGTAATATAGGGAGTTTAAGTATCTTGCCCAAGGCTAGACAGCTGTTAAGTGGGGAAGCCATTCAAATGCTGGCAGTCTGGCTGCAGAGCCTGTGTGCTTAGCAACTACGCTATGATGCCTCACCAAGAGCTCAAAAGAGTCAGAGATCACTGTGGGCTGGAATTGAATTGTCCCAATAGTGTTGGGTGCTCTGGTAAAAAGCAGGGAGGGAAGACCTGAAGGTATCAAGCAAGCTTAGCAGAGGTGGAGGCGAGGGTCTGCTTTGCTGACATTTCAGAATACAGACATTCCACGTGGTAGCTGAAGTCCAGGAAGAACCAGATCAGAGACAGAGGTGTATTTAATTAAAAATCAAAAAGTATATATCAAGGAATCTATGAATAGGAGCTTGAGATCAAAGTTATATATGTTACAGCCTGAGAAAAAAGTTATGTGTTAGACTTTCGGAGGGAGCAGTATTGATGAATAACACCCCTCTTTCCTCTCAAGTTCTGAAATAACTGACAGACCTGGAGTAGCAGATGGGGCCACAACGATATTCCTTTATTATTGTCCAAGGCTCTGTTAGGAGCCACAGCTCATTGTAAGAACGAAACAGACCTGCAAGGTAATTCCAAAATTCAACATACTTATCCACATTCGTGTAGGCATTGGATCCGGTAAGATTTACAACAAGAAGGAATATAGAACTCCTGGTCCTTGAAGTTAAGTTCATTTCCAAGAGGGAAAAGGATATAGCTAAGCCAAGAATGCCTAGTATAGTCTCAGAATAGTCTCCCCACCTTCTCTTGGACAGAGTGAGTAAGAGCTGGCAAAAAGCCAGAAGTTGCATTAATGGTAGTCCTTTCACATGGAGAAAATGTCAGAAGTCCCTCTTACATTATAGTGATTGGATGTTAGCTGTGTACCCTGCAACTGTTCAGCCATTCCCTGTTTCACTAGAATTGATAATACTTGTCAACGTTATCCTGATAGTAGTTGTCAGGAAATGCTAGTGGAAGAGATGGGAATTAAACTGGGATTCCAAAGGTGGGTTGCATTTAAATAAGTAGAGAGACCAGGAATGTTACTCCAGACAGGAGGAAACAACTTGAGCCAAGAAATATTCATTCCATATTTAGGGAATAAATATATGAGTTGACTAGTTTTAAGAGGTTTTAGAAAGGTGGGTTTGTGCAAACCATGCCTGCTGAAGAAGTTGAGGGTTTCCAGAAATCCCATGTGGAATCAGATAGACCAATTACTGAGTTTTCTATCTTTGAAAAAAAAATCTTGCAGATATATTAATATAAATGTTCTATACCTCTGTGCTAGTTACTTGTCTGTTATCAGATCCATTCTCTACCTTTCCCTTGCTCTGATTTATATTTCAGGGAAGTGCGTTTTCCAGGATTCCTTAACTGGCTTCTGACTGGGTTTGGCCATTGGGAGGCACTGACGTGAGATTGGGGGATAAGGAGAAGTCCCCTCTCTCTGCCCGAGGTGGGATCTCCAGTAGTAACTGTGTCTCTTCTAGGTTCCTGCTCCTAAAAGATGTCCCTGCTGTGGTTCTAGCTTCTACTGTATTGCCCCAGATCCTGGGCTCCAGAAACACTGCCTCCTTTCTCCTAAGCTGTGTGTTACCTCGCTGTCTTCTGAGTTCCCACATCCTCCAAAGCATACTAGACCAATTCTCTGTGTTAAATTCTCTCTATTCAAAATACCTAGAATAGTTTTCATTTTCCTGAGTGGACCCAGATGGATTCACCACTCCTGATCCCACTCAAATTCAATAAGATTTGTGATGTAATGACAGATATCTACCCAAGCGTTGCTTCCCAATGGATAGCTTCCAAGTTGGATCCCAGGTGGAGAAAGAGCATGTTGAGGTTTGCTCCTTAGAATTTTTCCTTCGGTAACATGTGGAGAATGGTGGTAGATACTGGGACTAGAGGAGGGAGACCTTGTTGGAGACAATTGCGATGGTCCAGGACAGAGATGATGAGGGCAGGGAGGAGAGATGTAGAGAGGGTAATGGATGTGAGAGCCACCCAGAGGTAGGGCCAGGTCCCTGACTGGACGGGGTGTATCAGGAAGAGGAAGGAGGCTGCAATGATTCCCAGATTTCTCCAGGGTGACTAGATGGCATTTATACTCTTGGCTGAGCTAGAGGACAAAGGATGGGAGGCAGATATGCATGGATGGGAAGACAATGAGCTAAGTTTGGTGGCGTGTTGAGTGTGGGGGCATATTGTTCTGCTACACAGGAGAGACGTGGTTTAAATCACGGCATCGTGACAGGAAAGCCATGAGTGTAGGTGAAATCCCTGGAGATGTGACTAGACGAGGGCTAAAGGCAGAACGAGGACAGGGACAGGGAAGGCAGAGCATTGACTGAGGGTCAGCGAGAGTGCTCAGAAGAGAATTGGGAGGAGCCACTTCAGGGAGACCAAGGGAGGCGTGAGTTTCAAGAAGGGAACGGTCACTACTGCCAAAGGCTACGCAGTGGCCAAGGAGGATTGGTCAGTGGAATTGACAATTAGGGGGATGAGTCTAGACCTGGGTGAGTGGCAGAGGTGGATGCTCGAGTTGGAAGAAGTTTATGCCTAATGGCCACAGACACACACACACACACACACATGCACGAGAAATCACTTATTTAGAGTTTTACATTTAAGCAAGAAAGACAGGATCTATTACGTAACATCTGACTAGTCTAAAAGAAAACAATGAACCAATCTCGGGCGGCCTTTTCATTCTCTTCTTCTCTTTTCTGCCCTGTGCTCGTGTACCACAGGGTCTCATCAAGAGACCAGGAGAACCTCCAGGCCCGAACCGTGGAGAACCCCTTGAAGTCCCACTTGGTGGGGCCAAAGCTGTTTGGCTACAAAACATGATTCCTCTTTCTTCTGTAGGATGCTTCGAACCATTCGGTGTCTCTAAGGGTTCTGAGAGTTGTTTGCACTTTGGCCTTGGTCCACTGAAGCAGCAGTGCTGGGCACAGGGCCACCCAGGTGACAGTACTTCCTGGTATTGCCTGAGAAGCTGCTGCTGCCCGGACAGAGAGGTTCGTTAGGGTCCCCTCGGGGATGGTTTTCAATGTCGTTTTACAGCCAAGACTGCAGGTCCAGATTCTGCTGGGTGAAGCGAGGTGAGGTGAGACGTGGAGGGTACAGAGGGTGTGTGAGGGGCCGGTAAAGAGCAAACCCTGAGTAAAGTCTTCAGGTTGAGGGTCCTCTCAAATACCTGGAAGGAGACTGGTTTGAACGTCCTCAGCCCTTGGCCCAGAGAGCAGAGCAGAGGTGCTGGGATGCACATTTGAGCGTCATCTACAGGGAAGCTGTTTGCCCTGGAGTCATGAGCAGGGGACAGCTGTGTTTCCAGGAAGCCCCCAGAGGGCCTGGGGCGAATGCTGCCTGTAGCAGTGGTCAGAGCTCTCACCTGGGAGCTTAGACAACATGGAGGCCTGACCCCTGCCCCTCCCCCAGCCCCCTCTCTGCCCCCGATTTGTGATTCTGTTGGTTTGGGAGTTTTCAAAACCCTGCCTGGGTGCAGCCAGGGTAGAGAATTTCTGAATTCCAGGTTATTTATTTCTTTGGGCTCTCAAAGAGTATGAACCCTTTCTACACAGCAAAGGAAACAACCAACGAAATGAAAAGGCAACCCATGGAATGGGAGAAAATATTTGCAAATCATACATCTGATGAGAGGTTAGTAGCCCCAATATATATGGAACTCATACAATTCAATAGCAAAAAAACCCCCCCAAATCCAAATAAGCCCATTAAAAAATGAGCAAAGGACCTGAATAGACATTTCCCCAAAGAATTCACACAAATGGCCAACAAGTCCTTAATATCACTAATCATCAGGAAAATGCAAATCAAAACCACAATGAGATATTACCTCACCCAAGATAGGATGGCTATTAGCAAAAAGTCAAAAGATAAATGTTAGTAAGTATGTGTAGAAAAGGAAATCCTTATACACTTTTGGGGGGAATGTAAATCAGTACAGCCATTATGGAAAGCAGGATGGGCGTTCCTCAAAAAACTCAGAATAGAACTGTCATATGACCCAGCAACCCCGTATCTAGGTGTGTGTCCAAAAGACAAACTGTCTTGAAGAGACATTTGCACTGCTGTGTTCATCGCAGCATTGTTCGTAATGGCCAAGACATGAAGACAATCTGGGTGCCTGCCAACAGATGAATGGATAAAGAAAGTGTGATATATATTATATACACACACACACACACTGTGGAATATTGTTTACTCTTTCAAAACAAGGAAATTTTGTCATTTGCAATAGCACGATGAACCCGGAGAACATTTTATTAAGAGAAATAAGCCGGGCACAGGAAGACGGTACTGCGTGGTGTTACGCATTGGCAGGATCTAGGGAAGCTGAACTTACAAAAACAGAGAGCAGACGGTGGTCACCAGGAATTGGGGGCGGGAGGGAGTAGGGGAAACGGGGAGATGTTAGTCAAAGGGTACAAACTTCCCGTTATAAGATGAGAAAGGTCTGGAGATCTCAGATACATCGTGGTGACTGACTATGGTTCGTGATACTGTATTGCAGACTTACAATTCGCTAAGAGAGCAGATCCAAGCATCCCTAGCAAACACACACACACACACACACACACACACACACACACACACACACGAAGGAGCTATGTGAGGTCATGGATATGTTAATTAGCTTGACCGTGGTAATCATTTCACAACCTATCTGTACGTCAAAACACTTGAAATATACACAGTCTTTATTTGCTGGTTGTGCTTCAGTGAAGCTAAGGGGGATAAAAGAGGCTGAGCCTTCCGGGGAGGTTTGGCGCTCGGCTCCGTGACACAGGCCTTGTGTGACTTTGATCAGCTCTCCCTCATCTCGTCTTGCGCTGACTGACGCCAGGGGTTTCGGGGCGGGCGGAGAGGCACGGGTGGGGACAGTTGCGTCACTAGGATGGAGGGGGTGGACTGCTGTCTAGCGGTGAGCCCGCCACCCGAGGACTTAGGACAGAGGCAGCAGGCATTGAGGGGACCTGGGGGGCCCTGCTCTGTGACCTCATAGCTTTTCCTGTGAGGTCACAAAGGTGCCCTCCACAGGGCAGTTGCCAGCTGTGCCTCCCCCTGGGAGAGTCCGGGGCCCAAGAAGAGAAAGCTGAGCCCAGGATGAGGCAGGTGGGAGACCGTCCCCTGCCTCCCGCCCCGTCCACACAGCTTCTGGGATTGCTCCTAGGGCACACCGGAGGGCAGCGGGGACAGAGAACCCCTAAGGTTCGCCGAAAAGCCACTGATATGAGGCGGACTGATGAACAGGAGGCAGAAGATCCACATTTACTTACCGTGTGTGCACGCAGCCCTCAGAGCAGAGGTTGACTCCTCAATGCGGTACAGAGGTTTTTAAAGAACGGGACCTGAAAAACAGGTTTTGGGAGGGAGAGAGGAATGAAACCTTCCAGGCAGCAGCCCTCAGAGGGAAGGGATGGCGAGGGTAGCCGGGGCTTTATTAATGCAGATTTTCTGCAGATGTAAATTGCCCCCTTCCTCCACAAAAGACAGCTTTGTAGTTACTGCTACCTGGGAGACCCGTAGCGGCCATCTCAAAATATGTCACAGAAATATATTTTAAGATAAAATATTTCTAATTTCCTTCAGAAGGAAGGAAGAGAGCGGAAATTCAGTGGTGGGGAAAAAAGGTACAAGAGAAATGGTTCATGACCTTGAACCTGGACTGTTGGAGCTGGTCTGGACCTGACAGATCCTCCAGCCCAGTTCTCCCCGTCTGTCAAACACGGGTGTCATGTGGAACTCTCTGGAAAATCACTGGCAGGTAAGTGGAGGAGGAAAGAAAAGAATAAAGTTCACCAGCAACCAGAGACTTCCAGGCTCCAATGAGGGGCAGTCTCCAACAGGAGGTGAGTTCAGTATAAAATCAGGTTACGTTTAGCACTTAGAAGAGATTTCATCTGGTTAATGTCTAAAAGGGACAAAGGCAACTCCTGGAGGAGCTGTTTCCTCCTCTGATGGCCAGTTAGCCGCCCACTTGTGCGTCACAGGTTCCCGAGAAGTTACTGAGCGCCTTTCCTGCGCCAGGCACTGTTCCAGATGCTCCACCGGAGTGGTGAGCAACGCACGTGTGACCTCAGCGAAGAGGGGCTTACGGCGTCCTGGGTGAGGGGCTCCGCACACGCCACCCCAAAACATGACTGTAAGAGACCAGAATACGCCGACCCAAAATATGCCTCTTTGGTAGGCAGGATTAAGTTGAGCTGATTATTTGGAGAAACTGCAGACACAGGAGAAGCCCTGAAAAGTTAATCTTTTGGGAGAGAAATTTACATCTACAAAGGAAAGCTCCATTTGCAAGGGTGTCTCCCTCTGCTCTGGGAAGAGAGACAACTGAATCACTGGAGACTCTGCCATCGACTGCAGCCTGTGTGGGGGACCATGCCTTCGTGTTAGGAGCTTGCCCGGCCATCTCGTCTGAACCGGGCCTTTCCTGCGCCATTTGCTCCCTGTGGTTTGAGCCACCCTTTGGAGATCTACTCTAGAGATTACTCACTTCTCTGAGTTGTCTCCCATGGAGACAGGAGGTGTACACACTATTAAACCCCTGTTTGTGTTTCTCCTGTTAATCTGTCTTTTGTTACAGGGAAGCCCAGCTAAGAACTCATGCAGGGGTGGAGGAGAAAATTACCTTCCCTCCCCTGCAGGGGTGCGACAGATGCTTAACTGGCGATGCCAGGTGGCATGGAGAAAGGGAAGCTGGGAGGCGGCTCGGGAAGGCTGGTGAGTGTGAGTGGGTTCTATTTTCAGCAGGGTGCTGGGGAAGAGGGGCACTAGCAGGGCATTCTGAGCAGAGATTTGGAGGCGGTGGAGGAGAAAAGTCTATGCCTGGCTGGGCTAGGGGTAGCACGCAGAGGAAGGGCAGGAACAAAGGCCCGGGAGTGGGGGTGTGTCCTGGGCATGCTGGACTAACAAGGAGGCTGGCGTGGCTGGAGAGAAGTGACCACAGGAGAGTGGGGGAGGGAAGACCAGGAGGCAGCGGAGAGTCTGACCTCACAGGGCCTCGTGTAGTGAAGGCTTAACCTTGCCCAGAGCCGTGGCCCTGGCTCCTGGGAGGTGATCTATATGGCCTTGGGATGTCCTGTCTAATAAGAATGTCTTTTTACCTGGGGGCCTCGGGCCACACTGTACCAGCTTGATCTCTGGAGGGCCTGGAGACAAAAGATCAGCCATGAGGGCCATCGCCACACCTACGTGACCGAGCCCCTGAGAAACCGCGGACACCAGGGCTCAGCTGGGCTCTCCCAGTTGGCAGTGTTCTTGCAGCCTTGGCCTGTGACTTCCTCTGTGTCCTCCTGCTGTGATAACCATAACCAGTGAATGACAGCCGTCAGTGAGCTCTGTGATTCTTTCAGTGAATTATCAAAACTGAGGGAGGTCTTGGGGACCCCCAGAGCTTGAAATTGGTGTCAGAAGTGAGAGCAGTGTTGGGACTATCTCCTAACTTCACAGGCCTATAGCATGTTTTATGGACATTGGCTTTTACTTTGTATAAATTGAGGGCCACTTTAGGCTGCGAGCAGAGGAGTGACATGATGGACTTTATGTTTAATTTTTTTTTATTATTTGTAGAGACAGTCTCACTATGCTGCCCAGGCTGGATTCGAACTCCTGGGCTCCAGTGATCCTCCCACCTCAGCCTCTCTAGTAGCTGGGATTATAGACACACACGCCTCACTGCACTCGGCATCTGCCTTGTGTTTTAATGAGATCGTACAGCTGCTGTGTTGGGAAGCGGCTGGCGGGCTTGGGTGAGGGTAGAGGCAATGAGAACATTTAGAAAGCTGCTAAGATGCAGTTGATGGAAGAATGGTGGTGGTTTGAACCAGAGTGGTGAGAAATAGCTCGTTTGTGTCTGTTTGGAAGGTGGAGCTGTTAGGATTTGCTGGGAGGGTGGGCTCGGTATGTGAGAGGAAGAGAACTCAAGGATCCCAGGTTCAGGCCTAAGCAGGTAGAAGAGAGAAGACGGCCTTGATGTGGCAGGAGGTGGCCGGGGAGGGGAAGAATGTAATAATATCACTTAGATGTTCCAGGAAGTTCCCACTTGTGGTGATTGTTAAACGTCTGCAGAGCTGAGTTTAACCCACAGGCACCGCCTTTGCCCTCAGGAAAGTGGCGGGAAAATATGCACACGCGTATGCACGCATACACATGTGTGGGTGCACGTGTGTGTATATGGCAAGTGTGTCCTCTGGTTTAAAAGTCAGAGTTGTGAATTCATCCTCTTAGCAACTATTTATTGCCATAGGTCACAAGAAACAAACCTGGAATCCTAGAAACGTAGTTAGAAGGACTGGGCCAGCTTTTGCAATGCCTGCCTGCGGGGGAGTGGGGGCCCTGCAAACTTCCCGACATACCGAGCAAGCCCCTTTTTGTGTGAGGCACAACTCTAGACCCTGCTTCTACAAAACAAAAAAACAAAAACAAAAAAAAACACCACAGCCAGGTGTGGTGGCACACACCTGTAGTTCTAGCTACTCAGGAGGCTGAGGCAGGAGGATCGCTTGAGCCCAGGAGTTCGAGGCTGCAGTGAGCTGTGATCGCATCACTGCACTCCAGCCTGGGTGATGGAGTGAGACCCTGTCTCAATTAAAAAAAAAGTTCCAGATGACATCCTTTTTAAATCACAGTCCCGTTAGAGCAAAGTAGCAGTGGTGCAGTTTCCCTCTCTTGCTCTGTGGGGGACTCGGTCAGTGCTATGGGTTTGATCAGCAAGACGCAGTGGCAGGGAGGTGGGTGATGGGCGATCAGTTGGGTCCAAAGTAGGTGCAGGTGATTAGGGGGCATCCTGAGGGTGGAATGAGCACGTTACCTGTGGAATGACAACAGAAGGGGACTTGGGTCCGGAGGAGGGGACGGAGTTGGAGAAGAAAGAGGAGAGACAAGATGGACAGACAACCTTGAATGAAACCCCCGGGGGACTTTCAGGTAAAGGTTCATGAAAGCGCAGACGGACAGGGAAAGGTCGGGGGTGTGAAGGGATGCGGGAGGAGTCGTACTTTCTTGTTCCGGCAAATGATGTGGTGGAATTGGCTTTGAGAAGGATGAATCGAGTGTACATTTCTATCATTTAGAATATGCAAAGGCTCAGAAGTCAGTGTAGCATTTGCTCATTATCACGCTGGGACTATAGACCAGTGTGTTAGCCTGGGTTTTCCAGAAAGCAGATGTGGCAATGCGGGCAAGGCTTAAGAACATGCTCTTGACGGTGGAGTGTGGCCCAGTGGCAGGAGCGAAGGACGGAGTGAAGGACGGAAGGAGGGAAGGAGAGCCAGGTGCAAAGGTGTGATGTCGAGCTGGGCACAGCTTCTGTGCCTCAGCTGGTGGGGTTGCCTGAGAGGTGTCTCAGGGTCATCAGCTCAGGGAAAGAAAGGGGGGACGCATGCCTCCATTGGCTCTGTTTGTTCCACGGTCAAAAGTGGAACACCCCCACAGGGTGTTAATTAGTATCTTCCCAACTTCTGGGCCCGCCAAGCTGGTTCCCACGTGCCAACCACCATACCAGGGCTGGCAGTGGGGACCGTGGTCTGGCTGCTGTTGGGTTGCTCCTGCTGATCAGATACCAGCAGTAGGTGAGGCTGAGAGGGTGTGGAGTGGTGCCCAAGGGGCACCTTTCTTTTTTTTTTTTTTGTGACAGAGCCTCACTGTGTTGCCCGGGCTAGAGTGAGTGCCGTGGCGTCAGCCTAGCTCCCAGCAACCTCACACTCCTGGGTTCAAGCAATCCTTCTGCCCCAGCCTCCCGAGTAGCTGGGACTACAGGCATGCGCCACCATGCCCAGCTAATTTTTTCTATATATTTTTAGTTGTCCAATTAATTTCTTTATATTTTTAGTAGAGACAGGGTCTCGCTCTTGCTCAGGCTGGTTTTGAACTCCTGAGCTCAAACAATCCGCCCACCTTCGCCTCCCAGAGTGCTAGGATTACAGGCATGAGCCACCGAGCCCGGCCCAAGGGACACCTTGACCGAGGCAAAGCGTCCAATAAAAGCAATGACTTCAGGAAACCTCTTGTCTTGGGAACACTCTGTTACTGATGGAAATCTAGTCAGTGGGCTCCCTCCAAGGCTATTGGCAATACCTGTAGTTTGCTATAAAGTCGTTCCTGTGGCAGAGAGCAACAGTCGGTCACGGGCCATTCACTGAAATCGACTTTGTCCAACAGGGTGAGGGACTTTACGGTGTGTCGTTCGTCACAGGGTCTTTCCTTTGGCTTCAGCGAAGGAAAGGCTGTTAGTTGTTTAGTTACCTTGAAAGCTGGCAGAGAGCGGCCACGAACCAGAAGACTAGGTGAAGCGCTAATGGGCATAACTTGGCAATAATGGCAGATTCTCATACCCTCTTTTAGATTCTTACAGGCAGACCTGGCTGTAGGTAAGAAGTTCTTCTGCCGAACCACTTGAGAAAAACGGACCCAGAGAAACAAGAGTCGAATGAACCATCCTCAGTATTTTTTACCCATCCTTGCCTCCAGCTGAATTATACAGTGCCAACTAGGTTAAAATAAATACTGGAGGGTGGAAGGGGAGATGTCAGGGAAGGGCAGGAATGAGCTAGAGCCTATGGCTCGTATCTGGAAACCGTCTGATTCTGCTACCACCTTCTTCACTTCTGCCCACACCTCAGCATTCTCGAGACAATGGACAGAAAACTTGTTCCTAAGCAACTTGGAAGTTCTGTCCCAGAGGCTGCAGTGAAACTTTCTGTGTTCCTGCGATGACTCTGTCCTCACACTTTGCAGCAGGGCAGTTACCGAGCTGTTCTTGGGATGATTTCTAGACTATGTCTCCATCCAGGAGGCTGACATCGTATAAGTGCCTGTGCTTTTTGTTCAAATGAAGACACAGTTGATGAATGCTTAGCTAGAAGTTATAATGATAAATTCAGTAACCCTACTCCAGCCTGAACTGTCATCTTTCTTTGGGGTAAGCTTGCTAAATGTCAATTGAGATTTTGTACTAGAAGAACCCATGGCTTGGTTCCAAAATCCACCATGCTAGCTGCCAGATATATATGAATTCACTCGTCTAGAGAGGCGTGTGTGCTGAGAAATGATTAGGAAATGCTCTTCCATTGTGATTGTTTACCCCCAAGTCTGGTAACAATGTCCTGCTTTTTCATTTCCACAGCTGATATCCTGGCTAGAAAACCTGGAATGACCCAGAATGCCGAATATCTTTAGAAGACCTTTATTTTGCCTGAAAAAGAAAGTCAAGCGTTTGGAATAAATAACGTGAAATGTTGCGAATGGTGGAGACCCCAAAAATTTCTCTTCCAAAAAAGTTCTGCACATATATGCTCCGGAAAGCCAAATGTTCTGCAACTGTATGAAGAGGCGCCAATGTTTTGTTGATTGCTTTAATAAGTGATTATTTTTTAAATGTGTGGTATTTATGCATATGAGATTGGTTTAACTAGGACATCTCATTTTCTAAACTCTGTAGATAAAAGCTAATTGGCTGTAATTTAGGTTAGCTCAAAATGTTTCATTTGATTATCTTGTTGCATGACTAGATTGCTAACCATGTCTAACCTTACTCTTCCTTGAAAGTTTATCAGTTTTCACCTAATACTTTTCCTGTGTATTTAACTTTTGATACAGTTCCTTTGAGTCAAATAGTAAGATTGTCCAGGTGAAAAATTTCTAATATGTGTTCAACTCATAGATTCATTTCGAAATCTCCAAATTAATCTGCTTCCATTTCTGTCACCCTCTCCTACCTTCTCCTGTCCTTGCTTATATGCATGGTCCTGTCTTAAGTTGTCCCTTGGATTAAAAAAAGTAAAACCTTTTGTTACAGAAAATCTCAAACATATGTCAAAGTCTTTAACGACGTGATGAGCCCACATATAGTCATCACTTAATTTCCATAATTATCAATTCCTGGGCAATCTTATTGCTGCAGTACTTCACCCCTCAAGAAGTACTGGCTATAATGGAAAAAATACTGATAAACTGAATGCATGAAAATTAAGAACTTCTGTTTATCAAAATATACTATAAAGGGCATGAAAAGCAAATGACTCATTCTGGAAAATGTAAAAAACTCCTAAAGCCAGACACCCCAGTAGAAGAAAAATGGGTAAGAGACTTGAATGGACAAATTACCAAAGAGGATATCCACGTGGTTAACATACTGAGGAAAAGGCGATCCTCTATCAGTAATTGAAGAATTACTAAAAGCCACTGTGGAGAACAATCTGGCAGTTCCTCAGTAAGCTACACAGAATTGCCATACGACCCAAAAATTCCACTCCAGGGTATGATGTACTCAAAGGAACTGAAAGCAGGGACTCAGACAAATATTTTCACATGCATGTTCATAGCAGTGTTATTCACAATTGCCAAAAAGAGGAGAAACTCAAATTTCCATCAATAGATGGATGCATGAACAAAATTTGGTATGTGAATACAATGAATTATAATTCAGCCATAAAAAGGAATGAGGTACTAATACATGCGACAACATGGATGAACCTCAAAAACATATCAAGCGAAAGAAGGTGGACACAAAAAGTGACATAGTCATGATTCCATTTGTGTAAATATCTAGAACAGGCAAATTGACAGGAACAGGAAGCAGATGGCGGTTGCCAGAGTGGGAGGAAAGGGGCCGCGGAGAATAACTGCATCACGGTATGGGTTCTGGACTGACGAAGAGGTTTCAGAACCCGCGGTGGTAGATGCACAATGTTGGGAATGTACTTAATGCCACCGGATTGTTCATTTGGAAACGGTTACGAAGCACAATTCACAATTGCAAAGATGTGGCATCAACCTAAGTGCCCTTCAATTCTTCTGAAAACCTGGGTGACCTGACTCCTCATCTATTGCTTATTTCTTTATGCCTCAAGTTTCAAGGGTTTCTTGCAACCCTTAAGAAAATACAACACAATGACCCTTTGTCTTTGGTTCAAGGCACTTTCTTCCTTGCCCATCCTGTGGATTTTTGCTACATTGGCTCTTTGGCATAGATATTAATTAAATCATCAAAGAAATGTTTATTTACCACCTGCTTTTGTTCTAGGCATTTAGGTGGGACCAAAGATTCCAGAAATATTAAGGTTCTTATTCCCAAGAATCATACAGCAAAGTGATGATTTTAGCAGTGATGCTCATTTGGAGTGAGGAGGGCAACATCTAAAGGCATCGCTTTTTCTGAAATATCTGCCTCATGACAAGCAAGTTACAGTTCCCTTCTGCTTGTCAATCTTGAGAGTTTTGTCTTCGATTTGGACAATGAGAGCAAAGGCATTGTCTATAAAAGTTTGCTCTCAAATGCAGCCTGTTCATCAAGAGAGAAAGTAAGGAGAAAGAGTAGAAATTAGAAGAGAAATTGAGTTGCCTCAAGCTTTCATCTCTCAGAACACTCGACAGGGATTATCGCTTTGTCTTGAGAAGATGAGTCAAGCAGTGGTCCTGTTCAAGCGGGTAAGGAGTGGCAGGCAGGGTGGCTCTGAGAGCTGCCCGTGAGTGACAGATGTGACGAATCTGATTTAAGAACTTCGTCCACGACTGAGCCTCTGACAGCAGCTCTGAGTGAACTATGCTCAGGAACCACTGAAAAGTTTGAAGTTTAGCAAGAAAGGAGCAAAAAAAAATGGAATATGGACCAAAAAAGGCAGTAAAGGAAGAAGGGAGAAGAAGTAGACGCAGTATCTACTTGTCTTCGCCCCTGGCGTTCTGTATTGAAGGAGCGTTGAGCTAAACTTGCTACAGTTACTGTGAACTTGCTACAGGTAAGGTTCTCACTGGGCCTCTTCCAGGCCATGGAAATAGCACAGGGCGATCATTTCAGCGAATCTGATTGCTACTGGTTAATGTTTCGGTTTCTTGGTGATGGGAGTCTGTGGAAGAATTGGGGCTTTCCAATTAGACAGGATCATTTGAATTACGGACTGATATGTTGGGTAGATTTATTTCTAGTTTTCCATTGTAGGAGACACAAGCATAGCTACACTGATGCTGTGTAGACCTCCAGGAACACTCCCGTTGACCAGATTGGTTTTATTGGTTCACTGCGATGAAAGAGAATGCACGAATTGAGGAATCGTGGAGTGTCTCTGTGGGACAGTGTTAGAAATGGCTTAGAGGATTCGGATCGTGTTAGGCGGTTTGGGAAAGGATTTAAGGAGGTGGGACTTTGGTCTGAATCGGATGCTGCCAGGAAGTGGAGTTAATTCTATAATTGGACGTCTTCTCTAGAAGGTGGGAGGAAGCAAGCCACATGAGAGCCTTAATTGCTAAAGAATCAGCCGTCGCTCATATTAGCTGGGAGAGGGGGTAGAGGCTTGGTATTTTGTGGCTTGGACAATTTTCATGTTTTGTCTGTGTTCTGACATCATATGGAGTTATCTTGTTTTTGTCGTGATCCTTTGTGGTCCCAAAGTGGCCTAGTCAGACGCCGATGTTTTGTGCAATCGTGTATATTCAACAGGACAATACTAAGACCTAATTGTGAATACCAGAACAGCTTTTAGCAACGCCACATCCAGCTGATTGTACCAGGCCAGGTCCTAGATGTCAGGACTGCTTTCTCTTTCTCAGCTAGCAGAGTATAGCTAAAAATAGAGCCTTACCAATGAGGTGATATGGTAGGTAGGACTAGGTTTTGTCACATTATGCAAACAAACAAATATCCCAAAATAACAGTGGCTTTGATGATAAAGATGTTTATCTCTCTTTCACATATAAAATAATTCTGGAGGTAGATCTTTCATAGCTGGAAAGGGAGCTCCATGATCACCAGGGACCCTGCTATCGCAGTGCTCTGTCTTCTCTAGCTTTTTATTCCTTGGACTTATGGTCCAAGATGGCTGCTCAAGTTCCAGCCATCACACTAAAATCCCATTTGCAGAAAGAGGAAGGGAAGAAGAAGGTGCCCTTGCTCCCTTTTTTTGGAGACTCCCTGAAAGTATCATTCAACACATTTCATATTTCATTTGCCAGCATTTGATTACAGAGCAAAGATGTTTGCGAAATGCAGTCATTTAGGTGACAGGTTCGCTTGAATAATTTTTCTTTTAATTAAAAGAGAGGTAATAATTGGGTATGGGGGGGTTATGAGTGTCTGGATTTAGGCTAATACAAGTGCCCCATTGAGTTCTATGAAAAGCAATTCTATCGGCTCCTGTTGTATGCAAATATCCCTCTCTTTGGTGAAACAGCAAGTGGCTAATTATGTCAAGGGAAGCCTCCCTTCTGGTCTTTCTTTTGTGACAACCTCAAGAGTTCAAGTTCCCCAAGCGAACTTTCATTTCAGTCTTTTGAAGCTTAGCGGCTTTGTTGAAAAGAATATTGGGATCCACTGGCCACAGCGCTGGGCTTCCTGACAATTCACCTCTAGCAGCGGGGAAGAAATAGTTGTGTTGTTGGAAAGACTTAAAAATGGATAGAAATCATTCTTGCGCATTTATTTTTAAGAATAACTAAATTCCTTTGCTTGGAAGAGCTATAAAATTTCTGTGTGCTCCTCTTTCTTTCTTTTCTTTTTTTCAAAGGAGGTAATAAATAAGGTGAATGAAATTGTAAACAAAAAGTTCATGTTGGTGCCATAACTACATGCAGACATCTGGGCTGGAAATGTGAGAAAATTGTAAAGAATTTGGAAAGGTTCAAAGGCTTGGATTATTAAAGTTTTAATAATCTTCTTTTCTGCAGGGCTGACCCCCTGCTATTCTTTCAGTGTGGTAGAAAAACAAAATATGGACAAAATGGCAGTTAATTAGTGCTGAATCTTCCTTGGAAATCCCATAGAAATCGCTTGGGATTTTTATAGAGGCTGAGAGTTGGGAGCTACTGGTCTGAAAAGGTACGACTTCCTTTTCACTTAAGAAACTTAGACGATTTTGTTAGATTTTAATGAAATAACATGTATTTATTTCTTTTTAAAAAAAAGATACATGAATTTTTCTTTTAAAGAAAAAGAATAATAGTTGACTGAAAAACACTATTTTGCAAGAATTACTTACGCAAATTATTTCACTTAGTATTTTAACTTTTTCCCATTGATCAATCAGAGCAAAACAAAATATTAATTGCCTGAAATAATATGCTAATGAACACGTAATATGTCTTTAGTCTATTGCCAAATTTTTTGATTAAAGGAATGGTATTTCCTCATACTTGAAATACGGTGAAAATTGTAAAAAATGATTTCTGAGTAAAATGCAATTTATTTTTGTCACAGACTTGTCATGCCAGTGTTGCTATTTTTCTGTTTGAAATTAGTTTTCTTTTAAAGCCATCTTAAAAGTATGTAGCATGGCAAAACCCATAATGCTGATATACTTTACTATATGGTGTGTAAGACTTCACCTGGTGTATGAAACTTTTATGGGAGGTATGTATATACATATAAAAATATGCATATATGAAGTCACATGTGTGTATCTGAAATATGCAGACACAAGGAATATTTTCAATTGTGCTGTATCAAGGATGGTGAAAGAATTTTACTCCGTTAAGTTCCAGCCGTGAGCACTGAAATATGATTTGCAAGAGATGATGTTTGGGCTTGTTTTAATGGGCTAAGTGATTCCAAATGCGAGTCCGTATCGCAGACTCCCAGGCTCTTTGTGAGACTAATTGACTTTGCTGTAGAGTTTTGGCAAAGCTCTTATTATTTTTACTACATTTTCCTTTTTAATAATGTAAAATTGACCTAACTTCTAAAATTCAAGTTACCCTTTATGAGTTTGTTAGCCCTTCCTTCACCAAATTAATGACTGACTAGGCAAGACAGCCAGGAATATTTTACTACTCTGGGCATTTGTTAATTGGTTGTTCGTTGGACTATATATGGGGGAAAATTATTGCTACTATAAACCAAAGAGTGTAAAGGAAAAGCAGTGATATAAGTATGGAACTGGAGTGGGGAGAGAATGCCAGTATAATGTCAAAGTTCTGTGTTTCTGCTAGAGGGTTCCCCGAGGAAGACTGCAAATACTGAAAATAAAATGCAGCAGACCACATTACAATGTAGAGATTTGTGTTGGTAACTCTCAGGAAAGAAGATTCACTGTTTTGGTTTGCTTTGCAAGCCCTTATGATAAATTTATTTTGTTTTCCACAGAACGTGTGTGCTCCCCGAGCAAATAATAAGCAGTAGAATCTATTTCACCTTGAACATGGCTGCAAAAGTAGTTTGATCCTCTGGACTGGGAGGGTGATTAGGAAGAAATAAAAATTCCAAGACTGGAATTTCTGACCCTTCAGGAATGTGAGGTGTACATTAATTCCACTTCTCTGGGCCTGGCATTCCTTGGAAACTTCCCTTGGAATATTCCAGGGAAAAGCCTCAGACACAGAGACGAACCCCTCGCTCATTCTCTCACCGTCCACTTTCCCCCCATCCAGGGCTCCCTCCTAATTCTCCTTATAAACGCCAGTCAGACACTGTTTTAACTCCTGTTTGAAACCAGGCAAGGAAAACAGGGGGCTGGCTCGTGTTGCAGAGGTTTCCAGCAGTATCAGGTAATTCACTCTGAACTGGGCTCCGTTCATTCGGAAGAGTCACCGAGACCTGAAAGGCCGCACGACTCATTACCAATTCCCAATTCCCTGGGCCATCCGGTTCCCTGGCAGAAAAGCTTCCGATGAATTTGCGTTGCAAATTAAAAACATGCTGTCAACAGCAACAAGTCCAAAAGATGTTTACCTTAATTTTTCCAAGGCAGGCTTTTACATGTGGATGTTTTTTGTTTAAGGACCCGCATTCTAGATTTCCTCCTGTGTCTGGGATTGGTGCTGTTGTTACGAAGGGATGGTCGCAACCTCACGATAGAGAGAAAAAACGAAGTGAATGCATGAAGGCTTGCTGGGATTCCTGCCTGTGTTGGGCCTGTGCCTTTTCAGTGGAGCCTGAGACACAGCTTTGCGTTGGCCGTGGGTTGGCAGATGTCACAGTTGACACAGAGCCATCCCATTTTCCTAAGGGCATAGGCACCTGCACATCATACTGATAAAGGGCTCCTTTTGCAGGTAATTAAGCTGAGGTCCAGACTGGTTATGTCACTTCTCCAAGGACACCCGGGTAGTGAGCATCACGGTTGAGTTGGGGAGTTTGGATTTCCTGGAAGCCACCAGCTTTCGCCTTAGGTTATGTGCTTGGGCTAAATAGTTGTTCATGATTGATGTGTATGAAATAAAGCATTAGACAGAAATTAATTTATAAGCCTCTGTTGAAGCTGAGAACATCAGGACGTAGGCCTCGAAGGAAAGATATTTAACCCTTTGAACCTTGTTTCCAGGTGATATCCACTCACTTTCTAAAGGTACAGCTGGAAGTTGGGTTAAAGTGATGTCCTGATGTTTCTGCTGCGTGGGAGGTCCACCGAGGGGGAGAACAGTCTGTGCGAACCCCAGACTGGGAAGGCTCTGCTCTTCCTTTAGTGGCTTGTTTTAAATCTGAGTCTTCCTTTACCCATAAATTAGAGTTGAGTATATTTACTTAGATTACATGTCATCAAATCACAAGCCATACTCAGAGATCAGACAAGTATTTTGAGCAAGTTTGAAAAAGAAACTTAACCCATTCTAAACTTCGGGTGAAAAAAACGCCCATTTTTCTATGGCTGTCAAGGGGAAGGCAACCTGATTTTGGCCGGGGCAGAAAGCAGGGGTCCCATTCACGGTGGGCTCCTTCCACAGAGGGCTTTCTGGAGCAAACCTTTAGCGAAGGGTGATGAAACTCAACGCTCTGAGAGTATCCTATGAAGTCTGCGAGAAATAAGCAACACACAGAATGCTCCCAAGACGCAGGAAATGAAAACTTTTGGAGGCTCAGACCTGGCTAGAGGTAAAGTAGGAGAGAGTGGAGACAGGACTTCAGGGCATAAAGTGCTGTCCCGTGGCTGGGGGCTTCTTTTCTTCCATCAGAGTGGGATGCTCTTGTCATGCTTTCTGGGCCACCTTCAGCCTCCCTAAAGAGCTCCCTCTGATCCTGTCCTTGCAGAACAAAGAGGACACGCGTGTGGCTGTTTCACATTCACTTCGTGACGCCAGCTTTAGCGTTTTCGTGGAAAGCAGTAAAGTTCTCCTAATCACCAGGCAAGTATCCTTTGAAAGGATTTCCCCAGCAGGTAGTGGGGAGGCAGGGAGGGGAGACCTTGGGTGTTGGAGTTGTCTTAGTCCATTCAGGCTGCCACAACAAACAGCCACAGACAGGGTGGCTTATAAATAACTGAAATTTACTTCTCAGTTTTGGAGGCTGGGAAATCCTCTATCAAAGAGTCTGAAGATTCGTGTCTGGGGAGGGCTGGTGTCCTGGTCATCTTCTTGCTTAGTCCTCACATGGTGGAAGGGGGAGAGAACTCTCTGGAGTCCCCCTCTTTTTTTTGAGACAGAGTCTCACTCTATTGCCTTGAGTAGAGTTCCGTGGCTTCATCATAGCTCACAGCAACCTCAAATACCTGGGCTCAAGTGATCCTCCTGCCTCAGCCTCCTGAGTAGCTGTGACTACAAGTGTGAGCCATGATACCGGGCTAATTTTTCTATTTTTAGTAGAGACAGGGTCTTGTTGGGGTCCCTTTTCATTAATAAGGGACAAATCCCATTCATGGAGGCTCTACCCTCATGACCTACTCACCTCCCAAAGACACCACCTCTGAATGCCATCGCATTGGAGGATAAGTTTCAATATATGAATTTTGGGGGGACACATTCAGTCTATTGCAAGAGTCAAACACACTTAGGACTGTCACAAAGAAAACATTCTATCTATTGCTTTGAATTAGCATTTAATTTTTCAGATACAAAAGCATGAGGGTTTTTGCTAGAAAAAAAGAATCAAAATGGGGCAACAAAATGTTTACCCAAGAGATCAGAAGAGGACCAGAAAGAGAGACCTTAGGACTGACTTACAGTCATCAAAAAACTAATTTCTACTCTTCTTGTAGGAAAATGACCCCAAACACTTTCTTTTTCTTTTTTTTTTTCTTTTCCTTTTTTTTCTTTTTCTTAGTCTCCATCATAGGAAGATAATCCCAAAATATTTTGACTGGAGGTGACAAAATTGCATAGGTAAGAAATGTGCTGACTTCTAGGTAATGTTTATTCCCTGCCAAGTTTGCACCTCATAAAATCTGACCTGGGCCACTCGATGAAGTGTGGCTCTTGGGAAAGAAGAATTCACTAGTTCAATCCTCAAGAGGATATTTGTTATCTAGAGCAAACACTGAAGGAAAGTATGGCACCTTCGAGAACCTGAGTCTAGGTTTGACTGCTGTTTCGCTCAGTCAACGACAATGCGTTGGTATCAGGTGGCTCAGGACTAAGCATGATTGGAAAACTTGGAAAATTTTTCCTTTTGCAAACTGATGGATCTGAAGGTCAACATGGACGCATTTGCTGGAGTTGAACTCAGGGCGTTTAGAATTCTGCTTTAGCTTTTATCAGCCAGTTGTGCCTTGAGTCAGGGCGGTGGGCCTTGGGTGTGTCACTGGGGTGCTACTTGGATCATGTCCAAAGATGTTAGGGCCGGGCGCGGTGGCTCATGCTTGTAATCCCAGCACTCTGGGAGGCTGAGACGAGAGAATTGCTTGAGGTCAGGAGTTCAAGACCAGCCTGAGCAAGAGCAAGACCCCGTTTCTACTAAAATTAGAAAAATGAACCAGGCATGGTGGCGCACACCTGTTGTCCCAGCTACTCTAGAGGCTGAGCAGGAGGATCGCTTGAGCCCAGGAGTTTGAGGTTACTGTGAGCTATGATGATGCCACTGCACTCTACCCAGGGTGACAGAGTGAGATTCTGTCTCAAAAACAAAAAAACGAAACAAAAAACAAAAAAGATGTTAGGATCAGATCCTGGGATCTGTCGTTTCGGATGGGGACCTTCTTAGAAGGGCCAAAAGGACGGGGAACGTGGGACGGAGGCCGTGCCAAGGATGCCTTAAACGGAAGAATGAGAACAGAGCCCAGTGAACACCCAAGGAGAGGCAAGGTTGTGAGCTTCCGTGGCCACTTCCTCTCTGTCCCAGCCCTGCCACGTCTGTGGGGACCCTTGGCATAGGCCCAGCAGCGGACGGACACTCAGTGATTCTTCGAAGCGCCTGGTGGGGCACCTGCCCGGACTTGAGTCAGCAGTTACCGTCCTACCAACCTACTTGCAGATCTCAGTTATCACGGAGGTGATGGAAAGAGCCATAAGATATCCTTTGGAGCCTGCGGCTGCCTTATTCCAATTTTTGAGACTAGTTCTACGAGTAGCCACCACCTAAAACAGCCTTTGTAAGGTTCTGTATCAAAGCCTGGGGCGGAGCTTTCTGGGAGGCAAAGCTTGGAGACTTGTATTTTAAGTAGCTCTTCATTTTTATTGAGCCACCGGGACAGCGGCTTACAGGGACCCAGGGACCTTATTGAACATCTATATCTGGCCTCTGGATAGGGGCAGTGAACATATCTAGCCTCTCGCTCTAGCCTCCTTGCAAAAGCATTCAGAGTGGCAGTAACGTGCCGTAAAAAGGGTCACCTTGGCCCACGCTCCAGTTTTCTGAGAACGTAAAGATCGGTGACGCAGGGAGGTGACAGATGGGACATCAGAACCAGACGAGACTCCAGGCTCTTTCCTCGTGTCTTGGCCCAGTCTGTTGTAGAGCCCCTGGCACGTTTTATTTTGGGGACAAAGGACAGCACTGTTTAGTCTGCCCATCCGTGCCAAACTCCAAAGGGGGTCATTACACTCTGCCTCCTGAAATTCCCTTTGCAGTTCCGCGTGGGTGAAGTGCTCGTAACTGCCCCGGGGCGTCGTTGCACACGGGGAAATTGTCGCCACGTTTCACCCCCAGCTGGGTGTCGTAAGCGTGACCGGTGTTAGCACTGCACAGTGTGTTTGGTCCCAGCATGTAAATCAGACCCCGGTCTCTTGCTGCAGAAAGCACTGAGCAGGCATCAAACGCCAGCTCACTGGGGCACTGTGTTGTCCTTGACTGTCCCCTGTGCCCAACTGCTTTAACTGGGGTGCCTGAGCAGTGCGGTCAGTTGGCTAATCCTATTTAAAAAAAGAAAAAAAGAGAACTATTTTAGAGCAGTTTTTTGATAGGGAAATATAGCACAAAATAGTGATTTCGTGTTCGGCTGAAAAATAGAGTTCAGACAGAATGTCTTGCCCAAACTAAAATCATTAAAACTAATTGGAATTCTACATACCAGTTCCAAAATAACTCAGTTTGGTTCCCTGACATATCATTATTTTTTCTAAATAGCATTGATAGCAACGTCATTGTAAATGGGATACAGAAACTTTTATTTTTCTTTAAATTTTGGAACTAATCTTCATAATACAGGGAAAATTAACCAAGTTTACTAGAATAATCTGTAGGTGAAAATGTTCGTTTATATTACGTCTCTGAATTTCTGGAGAAATAGATGCAAAGATGATAATTCCAGTTCCCCAAGAAAAGTGGTGAAACTTGGACAAGATGTTGGTTTTAGTAATGGTGTTGCGGGCTGCTCTTAACTGGAGGAGGGAGTGAAACTGCAGCCATAGAGTGGTGTGTTTAACACCCACCAAGAGGTTTTAGCAGGAGAGCGGAACTGCAGAAAGGAGGGAATCATTAACCACAGAAGGGACTGAAGTGGTTTAATCATTATGTTATTTCAAGGGGGGAAAAAAGGGATCTGCCTAAAGTAGAAGGGGAAGGGAAGGATTGATAAATAGAACTTATTTCTATCCTACATAGTCAGCTGGTGACTACTAGAGGGAATGGTCTATTAACTGATTGATCTGCTAGACTCAATAGAGAACTCCAGCTGGAGATCAAAGAAAATTCTCTGCTACGAAGGCAAGCGGCAGCTTGGACCAGATGTTTTCTTCCAGCTCTGTCATGCCTGATAACTGCAGAGCATGGCTGGGTCTGGCCAAGGGCCTTGTCCACACGACCGCCGATTTGAAAAGCAAGAGATAGGCGCGTACACGCGCGTGCACGTGTGTATCTGTGCATATCTGAAAGAGAGACAAAAACAGCTTCAAAGCCAAAAAGGTTCAGAGTATAAGCTTCGTTTGGGAGCTAACAAATTATTTTCTCTCTGCTTGTTTGCAAAATGAAGGAAACCAAAGAATGTGCCAAGTATCAACTTTTAAAAAGGTTCCTACACCTTAAATGTTCTACAATTGGCGTTTATGATAACACACACTAGGGCTGCCTTATAATACATTTCTATCACAGTAAAATGAAGGATAATTTGAGTAATGGATGATGTTATAGAGATTCCACTAGTGTTGCTAGTGTATCTGGCTTTTTTCATGTTTAGAATAATAGTTTTGAGAGTTAAAAGTCCAAACATTTTTCTTTTAGTCTAATCCTGGAATTGTTTGTTTACCTACTTTTATCCTTTCCAGTTCTAACTATGTGTTCTTGTTCTGTTTTTTTCACATCTGGATAAGGTATTATTTATGATGAGGCAAAATATTTGGTTTAGAAATTTCTTTGAAATGCATGTAGATTTATCAATACTTCCTTTCTATGAACTTTCAAAGATTCCTACAGTCTTAGACATTTTGAAAAATGAGATGTCTAGAATTACCTTGATGTGGTTAGTTTGGTCTGGTCCATGGTCTTTCTTAAATTACTACATCGCTTTCTCAGTTGATCACTAATATCACCAAAAGTTCATTAGTTTATCTGATTGGTGGATGTATTGGGGTTCAGAGATGTTTAGATTGAACCTTAACTGATTTTAGACAATTAAATTCCCCATAAAAGAAAAATTTCTATAAAATGTCTAAATGTTTGTACTTTTATGATACCTGAAATTCTCAAATGATAACCTAATTTTTTTAAGCTAAGTTTTTGTTTCTGTTAAAATTTAGCTTCTAACATTTCCCGTTACCTTTTGTGTGTCTGTATTTAAAAGAAGTGTTTCTTAGATGATATATTTATCATATATGTATTTATCAGATAACTTCCTGAAAACACAATTTGATAGAGTGGAAGGAGTTAAAGGTAAAGATGGCTCTTGAAAGGACAAATTCTATATGCTGTCAACTTCGCCAAGTATCTTCTTGTTCAAAGTGGCAGACTGAGCATGTGTATCAACCCTCGCGCTTTCTCCAGGTCCCATGGAAATGACTGAAGTCACTGCCCGCCCACTGTCTGTTTGTTCACCTATGAACCTGTCCAGAGAGACCGCAGCAGGGCTGAGCATCGGTGAAGAATCACGGAGTGTGAATCGACGCTGGGAGGCAGAAAGCAGATGCCTGTATTTGAAAAGCAAACAAAGGAAGAGCAGAGAAGGGATTCCAGAGATAAGAGGGGGCTGGAGAAGCTCCAAGCTTGGTGTCATCAAACACACAGGGCACGAATGGGTCAGGAGCACTCTTCAGAGTATGTGTTTAAGGCTCTGGATTCAGAGTTCTGGGATACCCTCCCTCAATTAGGGTTTCCCCTTCTTTAGTCCTTCTTCATCCCACTGCACAATTTCAAAGCAAATATGGGGAAATTGTTGCAAGTAGATCAAACCAAATAATTTGTACAGAACTCTAACCTTTAAGGGTCAGGGGATGCAGGAGCTGAGCCTAGAGGGAGATACTGGCAGGAGCCCGTGCCTACACGGCACACACTGGGGAAGGCAGCTTCGCCCAGGCGTGAACTTTGTCCCAGTTCTTCATGCCCCGAGCAATCTTGGGGTCTCCAGATTGCCTGCTCTAGATGACAGGGAGCCCTGCCTGTCGACCATTCCACTCACTCACCCAGTGTCTGCACAGAACTCCCTTATCTAAGAAAGAATCCTGGGAAACTGCCGTTGCCTGTCCTGATCAGCTCTGCCTTTCCGTCACAGATACAACACCAGGTATTTGATGATGCCAGTTTCATGAAGGGAAGGATTAATATGAACAAATAAAACAACTGATCATAAGGAAAATATATAGAACCCAGGTAACTAAAAAGAACTTTAATAAATTGTCTTTTTAGATTTTTCAGAACAATTCAGGATGATATTATATCCTTAAAATAAAACAAGTTGCTATGACCCAAGAGTAATCAGACAAGAAGAAGAGCTCCTGATAATTAAAATATATTGTTAAAATAAGAAATTCAGCAGCTGGATTGAAAAATATATTGGACATGACCCAAGAAAAGTATTGGAAGAAAAATAAATGAAGTCTTCTAGCATGTAGGGCAAAAAGACAAAAAAGGAGAATGAGAGAAAAATTAACAAGCATGAAGAATGGGACCATCTAATAGAAAAGGAATAGGGAACAGAGAAAATGATAAAATCAAATAATTGGTAGAGGAAAATTGCCTTATATAAAGGAAAATGTGAATTATTACTTGGAAAAATCCCATCATATGGTAAAACAGGTAAATTAAAAAAAAAAAGAAAAAAAAAAACCTGGTGATACTTGAGTAGTACAAGGATAGAGAAAAAAATTCAACAGTTTCCAGAGAGAAAAAAGTAAGCTTCTTAGAGATGCTTAATAATCAAACTGATACCAGCAGAACTCTTAAACTTCTCATTGGCAAGAAAACAACGGAACAGAGTCCCAATGTTCTGACATACAATGATTTTAAACAAAGGTAGGCAAACTTTTTCAGCAAGAGGTAAGATAATAAATATTTTCGGTTTTGTGGGTCATGTGATCTCTTTTGCAGCTATTGGACGTCACCATTGCAGCATGAAAGCAATCATAGGCAACATACAAATGAATGAGCATGGCTGTGTTCCAACAAAACCTTATTTCCAAAAGCAGGTGGTGGGGTGGATTTGACCGATGGGCCCTAGTTTGCCAACCCCTGCTTTTGAACATGGAATTCTATATCCAGCCAAACTATCAACTGAGGATGGGGGCAAAATAAAGACATTCGCAGGCAAGCAAAAACTCAGGAAGTTTAACAATTATGCCCTATATGAAAAAATAATACCCAGGAAGGAAATTGAGCAAACCAAAAAAGGAAAAATAAAGATGACATGAGGCAGAAGAAACAGCGGCAACTGAGTGTCACCTAGAAGTTTGGAACATTTTCTCCTTAAAGCGGCAGTGGTTTATGACATAGGATTAATTACCTGTCCTTGTCTATGAGCTTATTTAATTCTGAGTGGAATAATACTTTTTTTTTTTTTTGAGACAGTGTCTCGCTCTACTGCCCTGACTGGAGTGCAGTGGTGTCATCATAGCTCACTGTGACCTCTAACTGCTGGCCTCAGGTGATCCTCCTGCCTCAGCCTCCTCAGTAGCTGGGACTATAGGTGTGCACCACCAGGCCTGGCTAATTTTCTATTTTTTGTAGAGATGGGATCTTGCTCTTGCTCAGGCTGGTCTTGAACTCCTGACTTCAAGCAATCCTCCCACCTTGGCCTCCCAAAGTGTCAAGGGTGGCTTATAAGGATGAGTCACTGTGTCCACCCATGGAATAATACTTACATAATCATAACATAAACACTATATTATGAGATTAAAATTTTAGAATCAGTGAACCACTGATGACATTGTTATAATCACTAAACAAAATAAATACATAAACCTTGACAATATAAAAATAATACAACTAACAAAATTGGACACCTGAGGCAGGAGGGAGGTGGGAATTAGGATACACAAAAATTTATCTTCAATAAAGACAATGGAATCGAAAAATACAAGTAGATATATATTGTTTAGAATCATAATGGCCATCATCAAAAGAGATTAAAAAAAGAAACAGCCATCGCCTCTTGTGAATGAAAGTGGGGTAGTTGGAAGAATCGAACTTTTGGTTTTTTCTTTTTGGTTTGAATTTCTTAACACGTACAAGTATTACCTTAATTTACAAAAATACTTCAAAGAAATCTATGGAAAATTCATTTAGGGCTTAGGACCTTATTATATGGAGTTGACTTAAAGCTTAAAGGCTATTAAATTTTTAAAAAGTTTTAATCTGTCACCTGTAATAAACATTTGTCAAAAACATTCTTATAATTTTTTGCTGGGCAAGTTAATTTAAAAGAAAATTGACAAAACTTTATAAAACTTTTCCTAAGCCACTCCAACCTTTGTTAAAGCTTTTATGCTGAAAATATTACCTATTTTTAAAAATGAGGTTAAGTTTGCGCTAGCTACTCTCAGGACACCTGTTATATAAATATCAGAGGGGATTGGCAAACTACAGCCTGAGATCTGGCCATCTGGTTGTTGTAAATAAAGTTTTATTGGAACACTGTCACTTCCATTTGTTTATGTATTTTCTATGGATGCTTTTGCTGGCCTTTTAAGAAAAAGTTTGCTGAGCCCTTTAGCGGTATATCAGAAGCAACTGAAAACCCTGTTAAGCCACAGATTGCTGGGCCCCGACCTGAGGGCTTCTGATTTAGTAAGTCTAGGGTGGGAATGGAGATTCTGCACCTCTAACAAGTCCCCTGTGCTGCTGGTCTAGGGACCAAACTTTAGTAGCAAGGGGTAGACAAACCTGGATTTGAATTTTGGCTTTCCTAACTACAGGCTGTAGGATGTTTGACAATTTCTTTAATTTCTTTTGTTCATCTGAAACATGAGGGTTATTATTGTTTTTGTCTTTTTTGATTATTGTAAGGATTTGATGAGCTAATCCTCATGAATGTACTTAGCATACAGTATCTAGCACATAGAAGTCAGTTAGATGTTTATATAATTAAGATATAATCATACCTTGCTAAGTGCTGGTCAGGTAGGAGAGGCTGGGAGAGAATGTCTGTCGCTAGGAAAATAGGATTCGAGTCATTTCCCTAAGTCTTCTAAATCTCATTCTTTGCATAACATTTTCCCTAAACATTGGACCAGCAGGAAAAAAAATAAATGACTGGCTTTAAATCATGTTTTTAGGAATGAAGTCTTAATACAAATGGAAAAGGATTGCAAAGGGGAGGTTATAGAAGCATTTTATGTTTCTTGCTCTCTTGTTTGGAGTAATTTCAAGTTTGAAAAGGAATGTGTAATTTCCCACATGTGACATCTAGGTTTGTCTCTCTCTTTCAAGGCCTGTGTCCATCATCAATTTAATTCAACAAATTGTCACTGTGAATTATACTTCTGTTCCTTGGCACAGAGGGTGTGTGCAATCCATGGGAGGCAGGCATGGATGAGCAGGGACACAGGTATGGAGGAGGTGGAAAAGGAACATTTTTGTCTTCAAGGAATTTATATTCTAATTTCAGGTAAGATAGACCCTCATGCAATAGTGACATGAAAGGCCAGGCAGGGCATAGCGAGGAGGCACAGGTACTATGTCCAATCAGACTATCCACAAATAGTCTCGGAGAGGCAGGAGTCACTTGAAGATCAGGTGCGATTGGATGGAAAATCTCCCACCACCCGCTGCCTCTCCCCTACCCCCCTTCCTCCTCACACATAGTAGAAAAAATGCTTTAAAAATGTAAGAAGATGAAATTAACACAGCACGGTTTAAACTCAACTGGAGGTTGAGGGAGGAAGTCACTGTTGAAAATGATGCAGGCAAGAAGCTCTTAGAAGAGCAAGCTCTATTTTTCAGGTATGCATGCCGCAACGCTTGGTTTTGCAGGTGGCACTGAAAATGCTACTGAAAATGTCTCAAGTTCAATAATTGTGACAGATGGGGTCCAGCTCAAAAAAAAAAAAAATCCCACTAACTTTGAAAACGCAGTCAACGGATCTCATGCACTCTATATGCAGGATGGAAAACCTGACTTTGGAGTCATCCGAGGGGATGAGCTGGAACAGGACAGGAATTTTCTTCATCTTTTCCTGCTCTCAAGGCCGAAAGGCGGAGACAGACCACATTTGCAGCCAGGGACTGAGATGTGCAGGGAAACTTGGCTTTGGGTCCTGGATCCTGGAGCAGTTATTCACCACTTAGGCAGTCAGAGGATGTTTTCTGAGGGTCAACAGGGCATGAGTGAGAAGAATATTCTGATGGGTCCATCTGCCTCCCTGTGACTGGGTGCACAGGAAGGAAACTGTCCTCAGTACCCTGGGGTGGGGGTTTCTGCCCATCAGAAAGCTGGAATTTGGGTCTGAGTCCAAGGATGTTCTCCCATGAAGGCACTGGGGGCTGTCTGTCTGATGCAGAGCAAGACCCGGCCACACCCAATCTCTGCCTGAAACAGAATCACGGTGACGTCAGATGATAATACTGAAGTGACTAATGATGGAGACCTCATTAAAAGAGAAAGGCGACTACCTCCTGCTGATTACAGGGACAGTAGCCATGGCTTAGTCACGGTGGAGACAGGCATGGGTGGATCTGTCACTCATTTATCTCCTTCTGGGTTTTAAATTGTCAGAAGAGGAGATTTCTGGAAAACGTCTGCAACTTCTCATTCTCCCTGGGAGATAATCTGGTTCTCGGCCCCACTGCAGAGCACCCCATTCCCGGTTAATCACCTTACAAGCAGACAGGATCACTGGAGACCTTGTTTCCCGGAGCCATCTTTCTATATCAAAGAAAATATTGCACAGTTTTTGCTCATTTTGTTCTCCATGTGTTGTGTAAATTAACTTTGATTTTAGACATTTTTGTAGGTGGAGGACTGGGGTGATTTAGAATAAAAACCATAAAAGCACTTCAGTGTTGACTCTTTAATCATGTGTAACTTTCATGAGTAGCAATGGTTGGTGAAACTGCCAGTTTCCAGCTAGGTCTGATGGCCCCTCCCTGATCCTGGGATTGGCTTTCTTCCCTGCTGCCCAGCCCAAACCATTGCCTGTCCTTTGAAACTTCTGTTGCTCTTAGTTATTTGCACTGACATCTCTGCCAATAGGACAGATGACCAGCGATGTCTGTCTGTTCACGTGTTTATCAAAAATCATCACCTACCTCGGGACCTCATTTAAATTGTCCACGTACCATTATTATTAATTTTTTTTTTGAGATAGAGTCTCACTCTGTTGCCCAGGCTAGAGTGAGTGCCATGGCATCAGCCTAGCTCACAGCAACCTCAAAGTCCTGGGCTCAAGCAATCCTCCTGCCTCAGCCTCCCGAGTAGCTGGGACTACAGACATGTGCCACCATGCCTGGCTAATTTTTTCCATATATTTTTAGTTGTCCGATTAATTTCTTTCTATTTTTAGTAGAGACAAGGTCTCACTCTTGCTCAGGGTGGTCTCGAACTCCTGAGCTCAAATGATCTGCCCGCCTCGGCCTCCCAGAATGCTAGGATTACAGGCATGAGCCACTGCGCCCGGCCCATGTACCATTTAAATTAAGCTCCTCAGAGACAGACCTAGTACCTTAGTAAAGGTTTACCAATGGGCATACTAGAAAAAACTCAACCATGTCTTTCTCCTTAAAGGCAGCTTGGTGTGGCTTAGGAATTACATGAGTGTATGTACATAAATACAGGTGACCCTTGCACAACATGGGGATTGGGGTACCAAGAAGCCCTCGCAGTTGAAAATCCATGTGTAACTTTTGACTCCCCTAAAACCTAACTGCTAATAGCCTGACGTTGCTTGGAAGCCTTACTGGTCACATAAACAGTTGATTAACACACATTTTGTACGTTATATGTATTATATACTGAATCCTTACAATAAAGTAAGCTAGAGAAAATAAAATGTTATTAAGAAAATCATAAGGAATAGAAAATATATTTAGTATTCATTAAGTGGAAGTGGATCAACATAAAGGTCTTCATCTTCATCATCTTCATGTTGAACAGGCTGAAGAGGAGGAGGAAGAGGAGGGGCTGTCTCAGGGATGGCAGAGGTGGAAGGAAAATCATGTATAACTGGACCCTGCCGTTCAAACGTACTTGTCCAAGGCGCAGCTGTAAACATATAAAACATCATTTCTATCATTAAATAGGTATATGACCTTCAATAAGTCACTTAACCTCCCTAAAGCCTTAGTTTTCTAATCATTATATGAAGGTGAATTAGCTGATTTTTCTCAGACTTCAAAATCACCTCTGTAGATATCATACTATCTTGCATATCCCAGAAATCTTTCTTACAAGCACAACTTTGAATTTATATTTATTTTGCAGTCTACTCCAATATCTAAGTCAATAAGAGTCAAAACTTGAAAAAAAAAGTCCTTTTTCATTTTGAATTTGCAGGGATTATTTTCTTTTTGTAAATGAAGCCCTTCGTGACTATACATTCAAAGTAGGAGCTCAGCTAGTGCAGAACAAGCTCTGGGGTCCTCTTTGGCAGGGAGGGCTGCCTGGGGGATTTTGATTGATCCCAGGGGCTGTCACCTGGAAAAGAGGGGCTGCCCCCAGGAAGACAAATTTCTGCAATACGGCTGAAGGACACCGGCTACAGGCACTGCTGTCTGCCTGGCTTCCACTGCTCAGGGGGTCTCTAGTTCAAGGAAGAGGCTCTGCATAGAGGGATAGTGACAGGCTGCAACTTTGAGGTGACTTTTCTGGGACAATCCCAACAAATAGGCCCCAAAGATGCTTCTTCGTGATTGAAGTAAAAACAAGACAAAAAATCTGGCCACTGTCCTCTTGGGGCTTCACATGAATGGAGTCAGGCAAGTCACAGACAGAGGAAAGCAATAGATGATGTTAAAATACCATATAAGGAAGCCTGATGATACTTATTAAAATCTGATCCTGCAATTTCGGTTTTTCCTCCCAAAGTTCTCACACGTACATGCAAACACTTACATACAGGGACATCCCTTGCGGCATTACTCGTAGTGGTAAAATACAGAAAACAACCTCAGTGTTTATCAACTGTGGTTCATTCATACAAATAAATACTACGTGGACAGTAGAATAAATCTCTGTGTGCTGCTATGGAACAATCTGTAGGCGTATTTGTTTCCCATTGCTGCAGTAACGGATGACACAAATTCAGTGGGTGAAAACAATACGATTTTACAGTTTATTATCTACAGTTCTGGAGGCCGGACGTCTAAAATCAGTTTTACTGATTCACTAGAGTCAAGATGTTGGCAGGGTTGGTTCCTTCTGGGGGCGGGCTCTAGGGAAGAGTCCACTTTTTGGTCTTTGCCTGCTTCTAGAGGTTGCCCATTCCTAGCTCCTTCTTCCATCTTCGAAGCCAGCAGCAGCACACCTTCAAATCTTTGACCCTCTGAACTTCTGTTTCCCTTGTCACATGTCAATTTCTGCCTCCCTCTTATAAGGACGCTAATGATTAGTTGGGCCACCTGGATACTCTCGGACGATCTTTCCTCCTCATGACACTTCACTCAGTCACATCTACGAAGTCCCTTTTGCCATGTGAGATTTCCAGGTTCTGGGAAGTGGGACGTGGACATCTTCAGGGGGCCATCATTCAGTCTATCACAGTAGAATATACGTCTAGGCAAACACTGGAAGGCATGTCACAACGTAAATAGAATGCTGCCATTCACATAAACAAAAAGGGATACATCTCCAATCCATGTTCTTATGTTAATATACACATAGAGCATCTCTGGAAATATACCCAGGAACTTGGTGATGGTGATTTGGGGCAGGTTGGGGTCATGAATGGGAAGGGAATTTACAATTTGTTGCATTTTAGTTTTAAAGCAGAGTAGGCATCTACTGTAGAAAGGTCAAGCCACGGTGACATTCTCTTTCTTCTCAAGAGCTTCCACTGGCAGACCCTTAACTATCATGTTAAAGAGAGAGCGTAAAAGAAAGATGGAGAAACCAGGTTCTGTGATAACCCTGGAATTAGCTTTACAGCTGACCACGGACCTGCCCTTCAGGGCCGGGCCCACATAGGAGATTCCGACCGCGTATCTCTGGCTTCTCTTAAGCAAACCCTCTTGGCAAGACTCAGCAGAAGACAGAGACAGCTGTCTCCTGAGCTCTGAGACAGCACTGCTTTGTGAAATGTTTCCAGGAGACATAGGCAAGAAATTTTCTTCTAGCCTTCCATTTCAAAATCTATTGTTCCTAGAATAATATAATTTCAGGGCTTAAAAATCATCAGGTTTGAATTTCTCCTAAAGATGAGGAAACTGAGATTGAAAGAGATTGATACAAATGAAATGAACTCACTTTTGGTAACAAAAGCAACAGATGAAATGCAATACACATTATTATTTAACAATTATGTATTTATTTATATTTTAATAATGATTTATTTATTTATTTCAGAATATTACGGGGATACAAATGCTTTGGTTACAAATATTGCCTTTGCACTGCACAAGTCAGAGCTACAAGCGTGCCCATCCCCCAGACAGCACACACCGCACCTGTCAGGTGTGGATTCACCCATCCCCTCCCCACCACCTGCCCAACACCCTCTGAATGTTGCTTCCATATGTGCACGTTAGCATTGATAGGTTAGTAGCAATTTAAAGGTGAGTACCTGTGATGTTTGTTTTTCCATTCTTGTGATACTTCACTGAGAAGAATGGGCTCCAGCTCCATCCAGGATAATACAAGAGGTATTAGTTCACCATTGTTTTTTGTGGCTGAGTAGAACTCCATAGCATACATATACCACACTTTATTAATCCACTTGTGTATCGATGGGCACTTGGGTTGTTTCCACATCTTTGCCATTGGGAATTGTGCTGCTATAAACATTCGAGTGCAGATGCCTTTTTTATGGAATGTCTTTTTTTTTTCCTTTGGGTAGATGTCCAGTTGTGGGATTGCTTGATAGTAATAATTATTTTAGTTTATTATTATCTACGGACACTATGCCAGGCCTAGTGCTGGGCTGCAAAGACGAGAAGATGTCATGGCTTGCTCCCAGGGAGCTTCCAGTCGGGCTGGCGCTCAGAAACAGTTACAGTTGCTGTCGAAAAGGACGGACAAAGTGCCCTCCTGGTTCCAGAGAGCGAATTCTTAAGGAAATAAGTGGCAAGTCTCCCACAGTGTATGATCTGTGAGCTGGAGCTTGCCAGGTGAGTTAGCGTTGGTAAAGAGCCGGGAATTCCGAGACAAGGGAAGAGAACAGCTCAAGAAATCAGAATGCCTAACATATTTCGGGGACCACTGCGGTTCTGTCACTTAGGAGTCAGCAGGAGGGAGGGGGACAGGAAGCTGGAAGGGAGGCAGGCACGACTGTGAAAGATCTTGCATTTCCCATCCTGTTTAGATTTGTTTGTTCTCTGCTGGAGTCAAGGGGGCTGATAAACTTTCTAAAAAGAGCTTGATAATATTTTACGATTTGCAGGTGACATATATCTCTGTCACATATTCCTCTATATTATTATTATTATTTTATTTTTCAACACTGTAAACACGCAGAAACCATTCTCAGTCTGTGGGCCAGATTTGGCCCACAGGTCACAGTTTGCTGACTGTCATCGGTGACGGGATGCCATTGGAGACTTTTAAGCAGGAAATGACATGGCCATATTTGAGCGTTGGAAAGCTCACTGCGGTGGCCCCAGTCTGGCAGGGAGACTGGGGGTGTTGGGAGAGTAGAAGACCTGAAAGGAGGCTACTGGGAAAGTTCAGGGAGAGACGATGAAGGCCGTTAGGAAACGTGCGGGTAGCCGAGCTGAATGCAGGCAGCAGGAAAGATTGAGCACGTCTTTCCATATAAAATGGGTCACCTCTCTCCCCTCGTCCTTCCCACCAATCCCAGGAACCTTCTTCTTGTCCATTTGGGGTGGGGGTGACAAGCGGTGGAAGGGTGCCGTTAGCTGAGGCCCTCTGCCCAGGCGTTCACCCGGGGAGTAGCCTAGAGTCTCTGAGGGGACTCCAGCGTCCCGCAGGCCCACCCTGCCCAGCTTCCCTGCAGCCAGTGGCAGCCCCGGGCAAGGCCCAGCAGCCGGCCTCCTTCTGGGTCTGCACTCTGGGATACGCCGCTGATATCTCCTGTCCTTGGGGATCAGAGTCTCATTTTCCCTCTCCAATAAGCATTTCCACAGACCATCTGACTGCGCCTGCCAGCTCTGGGCCTGGGCATTTGTTCTAACTTTATTCTAATAGCCCAGGGAGCCAGGCAGCTCGGTGTTACACCTTTCACCCCACTCCTTTTGTTTACCACCAAGAAGGGTGTCCCGTTTCAGGCGTCTAAGACAAGGCAGTGAAAATGGGCTGCGAAAAGGGGCTCAGTCATTTCTTATCCTTAGCTCGGTGCTGATTACATCGTCCCTTCTCGTGGGAAAGGGGCTGCCTCCCAGCAGACAACGTGTGTACATCCCTTTGAATGTCTTTTGTCCCTTGGATTTCTTACACCGTTTATTGACCAGCATTTTTCCTCCCTTCCCTTATCTGTGAATTTCTCTGTAAGTGCTTCTCTCATCTCCTCAGGGTTATCCCCCTCCAGGACATGAATACTTGTTTTTTCAAGATTTTCTTGCAGTTCCCAGAGTAGAATTCATGTCCTTCGGTTTCCTTCTCGAATACTTTCTTGCAATTTTTTGAGTTACTTCTTTAATTGTGAGTTGGTTATTCTAATTAGTATGTACGTGTCCAAATACTTCAATATGTGACAACAAGCCTAGTTGTCTACTTTCCTCTCTTTTGCTATTTTGCTTGATAAAAATTTGGTGCTGAGTTTGGAGATGAAAGTGGTTTCCCTTCAGCTGTGCATGGTGCGGCGAAGGTCCCCTCATACTGTGTCTGGTCCTTGCCCAGATAACTTTGTATGTAAATAATACTCAGCGCTTCTTTCCACGGAGATTGCTTCCTCCTTTCCCATGGCTGATTTAGTCAGTGGCTCTGTCATCTGGGTTTTTCTTTATTTTCTTTACTGTTTGTGTGTTTCGTTGTCACTCGTGCCATCAGTTAATTGTTTTATGAATATATCCAAACATAAGAGTCAGATATTTATACTCGAGCTTAAACTCTTTACCTGGGACGGTGTGAGTATGGTAATAGCCCTCTAGGGTTAGCCAGGTAAATTTCAGAGCAGACCTTTTTGTCCTCTTGTTCTATGACGGTCATCATGGAGCAGGAGGGACGCTAGTGATGACGGCGGTCTTAACCATGGTTAGCTGACATTTGTGCCTCCAGTGTTTACTTATGCCAGATGCTTGGCCGAGCTCACTATTCACTGACTCCATTTAGTCTTCACAGGGTCCCTCTGATTGCAGACTTTATCATGTCATTTTACAAACGAGGAATCGGACTTAGAGAGTTTAATGCATTTACTCAGGACTGGACCAAGGCACCAGGATTCAACTGTACTTACCAGGCCATTTGTCACCAATTTGGGTCATTGTATATACAGATGCATTTGTCGAGGCATGTGAATATTAGTTACAATGCCTAGATTTGTGTCGTTTTTGTGGTCTCACCTCCGCCCACCCCACCCCACTGCTCCCAGGAACATCACTAAGGATTTTCACTGTTTCTGGGATTAAGCTTCCCTTAAGGTGAGGAGACAGGACAACATCACAAACGGAGCCCCTGTGAACCAGCGGTCAGAGCCGATGTCTCCATTAGGAGGCACATGCCCAAGGTTTTCAGGGGCCTGCAATGATGTTTTAATTTCTTTTAACATTAGAAGGAGAAAAATGAACTTTTAGGTCAAAGAAAATGTTTTAATATGTAATACTAATATTTTTGCATTTGTACTAATACAATTGTCAATTACAATTTTTAATATTTTTTTTTAATGGAAGAAGGGGCCCGTGGAAGTCCCAGACTGCCTTGCCAGCCATGACCTTCTGTGGGAGCCCAACACAGCACTCTGGGCCTCCTCGGTGTCACTCTCAGGCTCCTTGTCACTCAGAGTTGGGAGAGAAGGTTCTGGAGTCAGGCTGATCGGGGCACTTACCTTGGGCAAGTCTCTTACCTCCTCTGGGTGTCTATTTCCTCACTAGTAAGAAGGGATTCCAGGCAATGTGAGGATCCAGTGAGGCACTGGAGGTGAGTTGGCAACATAAGGGCTCAGGAGGTGTTAATCAACTCACATCTATGTCGGCCTCAGTTTCCCCCAGTTGTGCCCCAGTTGCAGAAGCAGCCACTTTTCCATGTGTTGTGTGTGTTAAAAAAAAAAGAGAAGGGACAAATACCCAAACATGACATTATTAGAGCCACCCAAATAAAAGTATATGGTATTTATTTTCAGACATTGCACTCACGCCCATGGAAGTTTTGCTGTCATCTTTCGGAGGCTGTGTTGGGTAGTGGTTTAGGATTAAGTCAACGGACTCTAGAATCCGACTGCCTGGGCTTGCGCTTTGATCTCATCACTTACCAGCTGAGGGATCCGGGGACGTGAGTGGACCTCTCTGGGCTTCAGTTTTCTCATCTGTATAGTGGGCGTTTTCACTGCAACTGCCCTTACCAAGTGGCTTTGAGGATTAAATGAGTCAAAGCAACTAGAGCTTCTGGAATAGAGCCCAGTGTGTGGTGAGAACTCAAGAATATTAGTGATATTGTCGCTATTGCTGTTACCGACCAGGAAAGTGGGCAGTTTTCCATTTCCCCTGTGTTTGTCTGTGGATCCTCTGTTTTCTCCATCTGGTCCTTTGTCCGTCGCACCAGGACACCGGCTCCCGCCTGCTCTGCCGCTGCCGTCCCTGGGACGGAGCTGGAAGGAACAGCTCTGGGAGCTCCAGACTAGAAGACAAGGAAAAATGTATCTCCATTCCCTGAAATGCTACAGGGATTTTCCTGAGGTTTATATTTAAAATCCAGTGTTTTATAGAACGAAATAATTTCTGAACAGCAGATTTTTAGAAATGATCAAATCTAAAGTGAATTTCACACATGGGAACTAGAAACCCAAAAGAATGAAATTACCAGTTCAAGATCGTACATTTGATGACTCGCAGGGCGGGACTCGGATCTCAGATCCTCTCACCCCGCTTGTGCTTTCTACATGTAGGCATTAACGTTACGACGCCTACAGCCTCCCTCTTCGTTTTCGTTCCTTGGATAATTCGTTTGTCTCCAGACTTTTTCTCCGAGTGAGTCTGTGCCTCTCGCTGTCCCAGACGTCAGGTAGCCTGTTCTCTTTGAGCCGTCGCATCTCTTATCAGTACGTTTGGTGGCATCTCTGATTTTATGGTAAATTGAAACACTAGAACCATCGTCTTTCCGAACTAGAACTTTTCAAAATGAAAAGACGTAATTTTTTTAAAGGTTTATGTTTTTAGTTCTACTTTTGTTTGAAGCCATGGGTGCTTCTTGATGTGCTTCTAGGGGGAGTTTCTGTCCCCATTTACTGAGACATATGTGAGCTCTTTCTTTTAAAAGTAGGATGTGCTGGGTGCGAGATGGCACTCGTTTTGTCACGATCTTTACTGCGTACCCTCTGAGTGTCGCACTGTCTCAAGGGCTGCGTGAAATGGTTCAGGTTCCGACTGCCACCTGGTGCCTCCTTTGCCCTGAAGTTTTTCCTGCCCACCTGCCTGCTTGCAGCGGCCGCCCCAGATCACAATATTGCATCAGTCTTTTGCGGGTTTAATCTTCTGTTCTGAATTTAGGGAAACAAGTAGAAGCCAGAAGCACAGGGCCCCAGGCTGGGGCAATAATTTGGGTGGTGTCATAGGCAGGGGGTTGCGTTTTGCTGAGAGTTACAGGCGATGCGTAGGGCTGGCCGATTCCTTACAATCACGCAGACCCGGCCTGATGGCTTTCTCCTGGTCTGGCCCCTCGCAGCCTCAGGCACTGCACTGTGGAGCAGCCGGGCCTGGGGTCTGTGGGGGTGGCTCCCGGAGTGTGGAGGGGCATGAGAAACTAGCTGAAAGCCTAATGAATGGATTTCAGGTGATTTCCAGGAATACATATTCAATACGCCACTTTTTGTTGGCAAATGAATAAATATAGCTTGCAGGAATGAATGAAGCACTTAGCAGAGCGTTTCTCCATTGGCAGGGAGTTTGTGGCGTGTGTGCGCTTGGAGCCTTGGGGAGATCCGGGAACAAGGAAGGCTTTGTTGGGGACGAAGAACACTGGGATGCCTTCTGCGTGTCACCCGAGTCTCAGCATCACCACTCGGAACTCAACACGTAGGTTGTTTTATTTCCAGGATTTTTTAAAAAAACTAAGCCTAACCCTTTGACTTGATTTTAGACCTCAATTTCACGGCCAAAGCATGCATTCCGGAATAAGAGTCACCTTTTCTTTGCTTCAGACAAGGACGACGACAGTGTACTGGCTGCATCTTGCATTTATAAAGCGACATTTTCACATCTGCCTCCTGAATTTCTTTCTTAGTCAAGTGATCATAAAAAAGGAAGATAAAAACAAACGAAAAGAAATGGGAGTAATTTAAGTCAAGAATAACTTCCTTTTTATTAGGTTGAACTTGAAACCAGGTATCATATTTATATAAATACAGTGGAAAATATTTAACCTATTCATAAAGGTTAAGTAACTAACTGATAAGCTTTGCAGGGAAAGTATGTTTAAATGCTCCCATTAAACTCAAACCGTGCCAGGCAATTTTTCAAATTTTCAAATACATACCATTAGGAAACTGAAAAAAAACGTCTGAGGAACAGGAAGAATTTCTGGTGAACAAATACAGTTGTTCATTGTAGAAACCGTTGCTGCTTTATATACCAGAGGGGGCAAGGCGAGGCAAAAAGTCAAAATAACAGGACTTAGACCAAAGTCTTACTGATACTTGTCTTCAGCAAAGGCTAAAATAAATTCTTTCAGCAGTTGGCTGAGGAAATCAAAGGGGTAAGATATTTTAGCTGTGCTCTTTCCATATTAATAATACACAATATCATTAGACTAGAAGTTTGAGAAGTGTGGAGACTCACACTGAACTTTTATGAGACGGAGAAACAGTTTATGATTGATACAGATTAGGTAATGATACATTTGTAGATTTCCGCTTCGAATAGAATGACATAGAATTTATCCTTTGTTTTATTTCTTTGGTGGGGGGAGAAGGCTGAGCGAAACCATGTATATTTTTAAGGACTTGTGCTATTTCTATTGCATTAGGGAAAAAAAATGCTCACAAGATAATCAGACAATAAAAAAAGTATAACTAAAAAGTGAAAATCTCATGCAGATTTACCAAGAAGTAAAAATCATATACAACCCCATCACCGAGCGGCAGCCATTATTGCCTTTTTAACCTATCAATTTAAATTCTATTCTTATTAGATGCATATAGTTCTACATGAAAGGGATCTTACTATACAGGTTGTTTAATAGCCTGCTTTTTGTCACTTTCATGTTGTTAATTTGTTAATATTATTAATGTCGTGAGTCTCTGTTCATTCCCAAATGCTATCACTTTTAGTGGCTATGTAGTATCCCATTAGTTCAAAAAGTGCTATAATTTATTTAACCAATCGCCAATTGATGAACATTTGTTTCCAATAAAATATAAATGACTTTACATTAAACGTGTGGAGCACACTTTTTTTTAATACTCATTGGATCCCTTCTGTAGAATTTATTCTCAGAAGCAAAATCACTGGATTACAGAGCACACATACTTAAATATGTATGTGTGTTACATATATTACAAATGTACGTGTATATATTAATATTTAAATGTAAATTATTTCATAAATATATTTAAAATTCCAGTGTGATGGTTAGTTTTATGTGTTAACTTGACTGGGTTAAGGTGTACCCATAATTCCTGGTTATGGCAACCAAATATGTTTCCAGACAGTGACAGATACTCCCTGGGAGGCAAACTGCCCCAGGTTGAGAACCACAGGTCTATGAGAAAAAGTCACAGTGTAGTTTTCATGTCACCCATGATCTGGTCCTAGCCTGCCTTTCTAGCCTTGTGGGCTACCTCTCCTGGCCCACACATACCCTAGCGCCTGGGTGTCTTTCCTGCGCTGTGTCTTCAGCACTTGGGGAAGTTGCCCAACTGCACGACACATAGATAAATGGGTGTTGGCTCAGACACAAGTGTGGTTCATTTTGCTCACCTAACAGTGCCGGTGTGTTTTTTTCCTGGTCTCAGGTCGAGGCATCTACACTAACACAACAGTGAGACAAGATTATTTGCAATTTCCTGCAGGACAGTAGCATCATCTGAGGTCTAGGAAAAACAGAATGAAGTTCTCTTTCTCTCAGAGCCTCCGGTCCCGATCTCCCCAAGCCTTGGCATTCAACCCCTGCACCCCTTGGACTCACCAAGATGTGCTCTCTGCTCACTTCCCCTACAACCTCCACGCGGCCCAGTTCCCTGTGGGCTGTGACTTACTCGTCCCACAGAAGATTTGCATTGAAAACGGGGTGATTGTCAATCCTGAGGAACTACTGGTTGGTTAGTTATATTGGGTTAGAACTAGGGGTCCTGATTCTAAAAAGGGCCACCATATTGTAGTTGTCATTCTTTTTTTTGTTTGTTTGTTTAAATCTATGTGTCCTTGATGCCTGGTGTTCTTACTAACTAAAATGGGATAAGAATGAAACTACTTTTGCAGCAAATGTTTGGGAGATTTGAGCACCCATTTAAGGCTGTAACCAGGCCAGAATTTCCTTTTTGAGGCCAGGCAGAATCTGGTCCAAAAACATGAACACAACCGGAATGTTTCTGGTCATTTTTCTCAAATCCACCAGAGGGTTCCCGACTGAATTTTCTGACAAACTTAGCCTATATACTACATCTACAAGACAAGGGAGCATTTATGTAAAACGTTTTTTTTTTTCCCCCTTAGTTACTTTGACAATCCCAGCCCTCACTTTCTCCTCTACTCGGATCGACATCTGAGAAGCGAGACCACAACTGTATACCATTTTATAGATCGTCCTGATTAAAACCAGTTCCCTGTAGGTTACATCACATATGAGACACACGGTTTTCGTCAAGAGACCAGCTACTAGCAGAGAAGGTTTTGATGCTATTGCTAGTAAGAAATTAGTAACTAGATCCTCGGTCTGTTTTACGCCAACTTTATAATTATACTGTTTCAGTGGTAAACCAGATCTTTGAGCCAAGGATAATTTAGAAATTCTAGATCTGTATTCTCTCCCCACCCCCTCCTTTAATGTTCATCTCTGCTGCCTCTCCAGCTTCTTCCTTCAAACATATAATTTTCCTCCCTTCCCGCCTCACCCTGGCTCCTTGTTTCTGTGACCCTCTGTCACAAAAGGACAAATGCATCTTGTTCCGCCTCATCCTGAGACGCCATGAGTAACAATCAAGGCTGTGTGTGCACAAATGTGATGCAGGACCACGGTGTTGCTCTGCGAGGGTGTCACCAGTGTGGGTTCACCGTGTGCCTCTGGGACCGGAGGTTAGCTTGTGGCCTTGTGTTGGTCTTCAGCTGTCTGTGCTTCTGTGCCTGGGAGTTAGCCTCTCTTTTCTGAGACAAGAACCACACTAGAGGTTACTTTCTAGGGCTTTTGAACTCGTCCTGATTCCGTCAACCTTTCTGTGCTCAGAGCTCTTTTGATACAGAAAGATTTGTTAAGCATGAAAAACTCAAACCAGGGCTCTCCTAGTTCAAATGTTCTAGTCTCATTTGAGTTTCGCATCATGTTCTCTCTTCTCTATTTTCTTTCTTGACCCATTCCTGCTATGTTTTTCTGGCACAATTGTGTGTGTGTTTTTCTCCCTCCTTTTAAGCTATATTTTGGGTTGGTAAAAAAAAAAAACCCTTAAGTATACCTTGAAATCCTAAATTTTCATTTCAGCTGAAAGTCATCCAAACCATATGCATGTTTGTCGAATACTTCTGCAGTTGGCCTCACTCTGCCAAAGACCCTTTTTTATAAGAGACCAAATTCCTTTAGGATATAGCTGGAATTATATTGATGTCTCCGAGGTCTTTTAAGAGATCATCATCACCAAATTCCAGATCGCTCTTTCAAGCAGCATGCTGGCCATCGTTGTCTCATTCCACTAAACTCAATAGCATTTCTCGCCGAGAATTGCTCTTTCTTCTCTCTTTCTGTTTCTTCCTTTTGCTTTCCCACTCTGCCTTTGCTTCCTCCCAGGTAGCCTCTGCCTGGTCTGTCACTGGGTTTGTCTCGTTCCCTTATCTCTCACAAACACCAATCCTCTGCCGAGAAGTCAGGCTGGAGGGTGGCTGCCACACGGCCACTATGGTGTGGAGGGGCCGCCAAAGTTTCCTTTGGAGACAGCTGTTCTCCATTTTGGGAGTTTCAACGTTGTGGCTTTGTTGATTGTCTTTTCACTTCCAGGCTGGGTCTTGCTCGCAGCTAAAACACAACTAACCATTTTCACTAAGCCCATCGGGGTCACAGCTCCCGCCTGTCAACTGCAAGCCCTCGGTGTGAATGTCCTGCCATCCACACACGCCACTGGGGTCCCCAAAAGCCACATGCACCCACCCACCCAGGGGAGAAACAAAGGCAATTTCACCCACTGGCGAGGAAAATTGGTCGATAGAGTTATTACTGAATGGCTTTTCAAATCTTCTTATTATTCTAGGAGAAGACAGCTAGTTCTGCAGCTTGTAAGAGCCTGGTCCCTTGACCTGGGAAAAAGCCAAATCCACAGGCATGCCGTGAGTGGAGAGGTTTGGAGGCTATACCTTGGAAACAAACCACGGGACCTAACTCAGCAGGGCTGCCCCTCAGTGCAGACCTCAACCGACTCCAGCCTGTTTAAAGTGAAAACGTCCCAGGATGGGAGAGCATACTCTCAGAGTGGAATGCTTTGTAGTTGCTGCTACGCGGGGGGCTGCAGAGGGGGTTCATAAATGAGAGTGCTACTTAAAAGTTCACCCCTTTCTGTCCCCAGGTTACATCTCCTCAGGAAGCCCAGTGATAAAGATCATTCATATTTTTCCTGTAAGCAACTGAATCAAAGGGAAGCTTTGCTCTCTGCATTGTATGAATGCCAGATTAGGTTGTGCACTTAAACTCTTTGATAGTCGCAATTACCATAGAGCCCTTTGCACAGATACATATGTACACACACACGTATACTTAGGTGTATATCACACATGTATCACATATAGATTAATATAAATAACCTCCTTGTATATTCCTATGTGTCTGCATATTTAACGTGGCTCTGCAAGTACCTGTGTGGCCGTGGACATGTCGCTTAATGGCTCTGTGTTTCAGTCTGGCCATCTATTAAATAAAGGAGTTGGATCAGCCGGGGCTTGGCGGACCATGCTTCGATTCCATTCCGTAACCACCCCGGGCCAATCTGGCTTAGCGTTTATGTAACACAGTTCTAAGTCATTCTTTCAATTGCCAGGGACCTTCAACTGCAGGGCACGTAACCTGAGTGTGCCCAGATGAACCCAGCCTGCATCCTGGGTGGAACCTGAGTGCTTGGGCTGAGGAACGGGGACTGAATTAAGAAGTGGACACCAACACCCACGTGGCAGAGTCCAGGATCCAATCAGATAGAGCCTTGGTGTCGCCTCATGGCAGGACCCAACCAATCAGATCACGCCTCATTACCCTATGCTGATAAAACCAGCCCAAGCCTCTTGTTGGGGGACACAGTGCTTTGGGAACTCTCTCCAGTGTGCTCCTTACTTGTGCCAAATGGTAAGGCCCACTACAGTAACGGGCTGGGCTGTGTCTATAGGCTCGTTATCCGCTGAGCAATCGCCTCCAGCATGGTTCTTGACACTGGGTTGGCCCTCAGTGCAAAATGATGTCCCAGTGCGTGATACAAACCACGCAATTCCTGAAGTTAAGTGCGGTGGTAGCATACCATGACTCTCATGTTTTTAGACAGTCGTCAAGAAGCGACTGGCAGTGGAAAGAGGGAAACAGGCAGCACGTGTGTCTGTTCTGAGAGACGTGACACTGGGAATCACAGCTCACCTGGCTTCAAACAAGACCTCCCCAGGGGAACTTTCTCTCTTCCTTGGAGACCTTGATTGGCCTGCTAGGTTAAAGGCAAGGGACAGACTTAACCTAGCTTGACTTTAGCAAGACTTTTGACCTACTCTTAGGCAACATACTTATCAATAAACCCTGGCTGAAGCCCTTTGACCTCTCACCCAGATCGCTAATTTCCCGCTGTTCCAACACATCTCACACAGGGCTGCCAACTTAAACCTCCTAAATGTCACTCTCTTTCAAAACTTGGAGTGGCTCTCAATGGCTTTTCTCATGACTTCCAAGGCCCTTGGCTTGGCATTCAGACTTTACTGGGTTTTCTGCCATCTTTTCTTTCCAACATTATTTCTAGGAGTGTCCCACAGACCTATCTGTTGAGTGAAAAGAGTCTTCTAATTGCTCCCCACCTCACCCTGTGGTTGTTCTTGTCCTAGCACGGTTGTGTGGCAAACCTGGAGTACTTCCGATGCAAAGCCAGTGATCTTTCCCCCCTATCCCGATCTACCCTTTAAACCCAGATCAAGACCTCTCTCCTCCATTATGGTTTCCTGGTGAGGTTGTTCTGCAGGGAACTCTCCTTCCTCTGATCTTACAAATCACTGTCCTCCCTGTGACACTGTCTTGCGCTTGTTCCTGTCAAGCACTTCACTGAGCTCTGAGCTCCTGCAGGAGTCTGACAGAACTTGGAGAGCGTCTGAGGAACTCAAGGGGGCGAATTAAAGGCTGGAAACCAAGATGGCTGGGGAAGTTCAGAGGAAGTGGAGATACTTCATTTTGAAGGAGTCCACACAGAATCTAATTTCACAAGAATCTAAGTATATGATTAGGTATCATGTCTACTCCTCCACTGACAGTGAGTGTAGGAAAACAGAATTATTTTGCCTGGGGAGGTGGTAAAACTTCCTTTACTGTGTAGTATCTTTAAGGTTGGTGAGGCCATCTTTGGTCTGTGATAGTTTAGGAGAGGCACTGACCAAAGACAGAAATTTGAAAACATGCCCCATCCCCATTAACCCAAAGACTTAATGATTTTAAAATAAGTTTGACTTGATAAAGTGAAAATTAAGTTTAAAAAATCATAAACATATTGATATTTAGAAATCAATTTCATAATCCCATGAAAATTTTCCTGTGTTTCTCTTCATCAAGCTAGGAAATGACAGCAGTATTAAAATGTGCTTGGTTAATAGGTCTTGTATGAAAATATGGTTATTTGTGAAATTTGTTATAAAAGCAGATAATACATGTGGAAGTACCTTGATAAAGTGAACAAGTCCCAAACGAGAGAGATATTTTTATTATTAGAAGTCACCTTTTTTGGGACTTGGTTTTTCTCTAATGCAACCATCAGGTAAATGATAGTCCTGACTAACTAGAGGGTAAGTTTGGCCCAAACAAGTGATTAACCATTGTCCTTGCTCTGCCCGTCTTAGGTCAAGACTTAGTGAACTGAATCTCTGGCCTCTGGCAGGGGCCCTCTTAACTCATCTTTTACTGGATTCTTGGGTAAAGTTTTCTTCATCTCAGTTACTTTGCCTCCTTTTTATAGGGAGCTCTCCTCTGAGATCAAAGACAACCTATGGCAATTTATAAGACACAAAAGAAGTGGGAGAGAGATGCTGAGTTACTTTAAGGAGTGTTCTAAAATCATGAATCTGTCTGGAATAGCTGGTGTCTGCTATGTCCTGAAAAAGCTGTGACAAAGTACAGCCTTTTGGACAAGGACATGTGAGTTTACTCTCTGGAACTCTGGCTTTCATTCCAAGTCTGATCAGCCATTCCCAATGCTGAATGAACCTCGGGGTCGCGGGGTTCCTTCTGAACAATGCAAATACTTGGACTCTGCTTAATGATTCAACAGGTCTCCAGTGAGTCCTAACTCTTAGTGTTTCAAAGCCTTCCAGCTGTCCCGAGGCTTAGCCTGCATAGAGAACCATTGATCTAGCTGCCGATGACTGGAGGACCCCTGAAGTTGGTCCTCTTCCCCACAAATATGCTTGTATTTTTCAAAGAGCTCCAAAACAAGAACTTGGCTAGTCCTAACTCTAGTGCCTTTACTGGTGAAGAACAAAGGGAAAATTTACCAAGTTGAGAAGGCCCCAGAAATAAGACTACATGAATTATTTTGGAAAAGTCTTGTATGATGTTCAGAGGAACTTTGGGAAGCACACACACATACACACACACACACACACACACACACACACACACAGAGTCAGGGAGATGAAGTAAACAGGAAAGAAAAGATTGACTTTTATTGCTTGACGGTTTAAGTGAAAAAAAATTTTCTTAAAAAATATTTCGGCTCCCCCCCTTTTTTCCCGTTAGAACTGTATCAAGTTATTTTTAGGAGGGCAGGGTGGCTGGTTTTGGGGGCCGAATGAAAGCATGACATCACCATGCTATTTTGGTAGAGCAAGAGAAACATGCCAGGTTAGGTCGGTTTGGGTTTGGTTCTGTGTATTTAAGAGCTGAATTGCGTCTTTTTCTCATTTGGCTTCTCTCGGGTCTGCAGCTCTTCACTGGAGGCTGGAAGGATAATATTTATTCAGAGCTAATTTGTAAACTTCAATTTCAGTTGAAAGTCTGGAATCTAAACTGTATTCTCATCTTAAAGGCGGCGGCAACCCGGAGATGCTGGTTTCTCCCAGAGCATTTCAAAAACAGTGATCAGGTTTGCAGGTTTCTTTCCTGGGCTCTATTTTAGGTCAGCTATGGGCTGTCAGTCTGGAAAGCAATATGGGCTGTCAGTCTGGAAAGCAAGTCCTTAACCTGAACTCTCTGTTGCTGATAAGAGCTCTGTGGACAGCAGGGAGGCAACTCGCCCATTTACGTAGAGTTTGCAGTGGGATCTTTTTCTCCATGTGTGTTATTGTCAGCGACTCCTACTTCCCCAGGGAGGTTTTGACATGTTCCCTCTGAATGTTAATGTTTATAACATTTCTCAACTGGAGCTCCTCCCTCCTAATAAACATTCAGCTTTTAAAATAAGTCACTGTCACCTTTCATCCCTGGAGACAAAAGCACACCTTGCTGTGTCTCCTTCGTGCCTCCCAGGGTGCTTGCCATTGTCTTCTAAGCTAACTCACTTCATTGTTTCATTGTGAAAAGCAGCATTTTACACCCATGCTCCTAACCTATTTATGGGTCTCTGATGGATGGTTATTTTTTGGCAGGCTTGAGATAAGCCCGGGTCAAGGAAACAGCTTGCGCTCGTCTCTCTAAGGCTGGCCTGTCCTTGCCCTATCATTTCATGATTTCCTTTCCTCTTATCTTCAAACATCGCCTCCAAGCAGGACTTGACAAGAGCAAGGAGGTTGGCAAGGGTCTGGCAAGGCGGTTGTTTTCCTTCGTGCTCTAAACTGGACACTTCCCTCCCCCACGCCCCACTCCAACCTTTCCTTATTACCCACACTCTCTGCAGCCGCTGGGAAAAAAGTTAAGAACTCCTTTCCCTCTTTAAAGAGGGGTCTCTAAGAGCTTTCTAATCAGCTCGCTGTCAGCCTGTTTCCTCTGATCAGCTTAACCAGGTCCCCTTGAAGTTCACCACTGCCAAACCGCGTGTTTGACTGAACTTCCAGAGTGGCGACCCGGGAGGCTGGGATCTCCGGCGAGCGCCCGCTCAACAAGCCCTTTCTTCTCGATTAACTCGCGTTTTCCACTAACAGGATGAGGACTTCCCACTCCACAGGCCTCCCTCCCCCCTACGTTAAAATTGTAAACTTGATTCCTGCGTCCTTCGTCGGAGCCTGGCTTCTGGAAGCCCATCATAAACATCTCGGTAGAAATGAACCCTTTAACCTCTCGGGATGGCTTTCTGTCTCACTTTATACAAGGAAAAACAAAAAATGGTAAGATGCGTTATCTCTGGCCGGTGCAGGCGTGTAGGGCCAGGAAGTTTTTGTTCGGGGGCTGGTCGGGTCCTTTTCTAACTGTGGTTTTCCTGCCCCGTCCTCAGCAAAGACCGGCTTTGTTAACCATTAGCCACTGACAAGACCGTGTCCATTTCAGCAAAATTAATAAGAGATAGCATTTTTCTTCCTTCTAAATGGCCATGGCAGTAATTAACATTGCCTTTCATTACTCAACTTGAAAGCGCTTTCTGGAGCTCCCTTTGACCTTGCCCTGGCTTTGTTACACTGTGGCCTCCAGCCTGCCAGAGACCTGAATGCAGAAAAGGCTGCTCTGACCGACATGCCTTGAAAGAATCATTCGACAAATATTTATTGAGCGCCTACTGTGTGCGGCTACTGAGTTGAATCAGATGTAAACCCTGATGGAGGAAAAAAAAAAAAAAAGGCTGGGAGAACAGATAAAAGGGGTTTGTTTAAAATAACCCTGAGATAACAGAACAGGATGGGTAACCCGGGACAATAGCAGATCCAGTGTGGGGGGCAGGCCTGAGAGAGGTGGCCTGGGGGAAATTGGTGGAAGTTTTATGGAAAAGGGAACGTTTGAGAGGAACAAAAAGGGAATGTAAAAGTTCAAATGAGCTCTCCCTACTCTTTAGAGACAGGAGAAAAGCATACTTTCAGAGAGAAGATGTAAGTTTAAGTCTCGAGAGAGTTTTTTCTTTTTGGTGGGTTGTTTGCGTGTGCACCTAGACAATGAGGAGTCAGCTGTTGAAATTATAATCATGGCACTAGAATTTAAGTTAGACAATTGCCCCCAAAGGAGTGCGAAATACTTTCCTCTTATTTCTTTTTTCCATCAGGTTTAGGCTCTGGGAGGAAGGATTCTTGGTCACAGAGGCAGAAATGTCTCTTTAGGGTGAGTTAAGTTACATTCCACATTCTTCACACCTTTAGTTATTTAAAATTTAAAATAGCCACCAGGAATGGCCCAAATGCCCAGGAGGAGAGAATCAATGGTTGAAAACATTACAAATGGAGCATCAGCTGGGATCTAAGTATAACCACAGTGAAGATTTCTGATGGAATGTGAAAAAACAAAGCTGGTGCACTCTCATTTTTGTGAAGAATATGAATATATATTGAAAAGTACAGAATAGAAGACTAAATGCTGAGATACTAATAGTGGTTATTGGTGGGTGCTTGAAAAACCAGTGATTTGAATGTTTCTTCTCTGATTTTCGGGATTTTCCAAAATGTTTACAATGTACCTCTACTGCTTCTGCAGCCAGGTAAAATACTATTAAAAAATAATGCTATGTTTTCCCTCAGTAGCACTGAGGGGAAAAAGGACCTCTTTATGAAGGTGAAAGTCTAACTATGGATGATTATGAAAACGGCTGGGAGAATTCTCCCTTCCCTCGCCACGTCGGATGTCATCAGTTTTAAAAAAAGAAAAGGCCACACTGCCCTGCAATCAAAACCGAACACAGGAGTCTGTTTTAAGTAACAATGACTGTCATTCAATAAACTTAATGGGAGACTGCCCTTTTAGTTGCTTTTGGTTGAAAATTTGTCAGTTGACTCTTTTAGAAATTCTTGTAGGAAAAGAATCATTTTTCTTTCTGTCCCTGGTGGAATGTGGGTTCTGAGTTCTGAATTATTCAAGGGTCAAAAATCCACTGCAAAGGTTGTCATGATCACTTTTTTTTTTTTTTTTTTTTAGTAAATCCCTTGTTATCGTGCTCTTGCTCAAGCCTAACTAATGACATACAAATCGAAAGGCCAGTTATTCATCTAGTGATGGCCTTCACACATGCACGACAATAAACCTCTTCATTTTTATGTTATTTTGCAGTTTTCTTTCACTCAAATTACATAAATCAGATAAGCTTATTTATTTCACAATTGGTGCTAAGTGTGCAAAGTGGCTCAAATTGTGATGCAGTTATCCGCAGAGCCCAAGCAGAGGAAATAGCTTCTGCTTTCACTGTTCTAATCCTGTCCCCAGTCGTTTGCAATAGAAAAGCTAATTTGGCTGGGTGGGTGGGGCGGGCGAGAGGTGACAAAAAGAAAGCAGAGAAATGGGAAAAATGCAAACCTGTAGTTTGGGTTAAAATCGATTTCCAGCTTCTTCTGGCATTTTGTGTCTTTTAAGCCTCACAATGTGAAGCTCAGCAACAACCCTTGTGGGCACCCCTCCCCCAGACCTGGAATTTTTTTTTTTTTTTGACATCTGAGTCACTCCAAATTGTGGGGCAGAAACATAAACAGAATGAGAAAAGCTGTTTGCCACGAGCACGCAACTTCTAAAACTGTTTTGGGCCTTGAAAGACGGTTCCTTCCCTTTTATCCTTGTAAACACTTGGAAAAAATAAAAAAAGAAATTCAAGAAAATGCTTCTGTCGTCATGATGAAAGGATTCAGGGCCAGTCTGTCCTTTGTGGGTGGACAAAAACTTAGCTGCTGGCAGAGAAGTGAGAGGTGGCTTGGGGAGGGGCACAGCCCAACAGCAGAGAGGCGGGTAGTCAGGAGGGAACAGCACTGTCTTTGCTGAACCGAGGCTGGGGGGGATGCGGTGGGGGGAAGACCCGATTGACCTCGAACTTGGGAGTCACAGGAATTTGAACCTGTTTTGTACCAACTAGCGTCCCAGATACTTAGAAATATTTTCCTTTCTTTCCTTGTCTTGTTCCCCAGGAGTTTGAGCAACTTACAGGAAACACCAATTAAAAACATAAACAAAAGCAAAACCCGAATCAGGTAAGCGGGGAGAGAAGAACACAGATAATGAACCGCAAGGTGGCTGTGGTTGACCAAGCAAGTTTAACTGTGAACTTTCTGGCATCAAATGCAAAAAAGAAAGGGAGGTTGGGGGCAGGGTGGAGAAAGCAGTTATGTATTTTTGGTTCTTTGTGAGGAAAATCACATGGCCACAGGGAAAGAAAAGCCTTTCCTAACACTCGATAGTAAAGAAATTTCTCCTGGGTGACTTTATGTAAGAGATGCTAGAAATGTAGTTGAAAATGGACTCAAGAAGTCTTTCTAAGAACTTTGCTTTTCCTTTAAACTTTTTGGCCTTTTTATACATTCAACCATGGTTATTAAAATTTATTCCTGGGCTGGGCGTGGAGGCTCACTCCTGTAATCCCAGCACTTTGGGAGGCTGAGTTGGGAGGATTGCTTGAGGCCAGGAGCTCCACCAGCTGGGCAATATAGTAAGACCCTGTCTCTAAAAAAAATAGAAAAATATTAGCCAGGCGTGGAGGCTCGTGCCTCTAGTCCCAGCTACTCAGGAGGCTGAGGCAGGTAGATCACTTGAGCCCAGGATTTTGGGGTTGCAGTGAGCTGCGATGATGCCACTATACTCTAGCCTGAGTGACTGAGCAGGACCTTGCCTCAAAAAAAAAAGTAAACGAACAAAAACAACAAAAAAATTAAAATTTATTCCTTGACATTTCATCCTATGGCTTCTCATGTGGAGAGTAACAATACAAAAGTCAATCATTTGTCCGTGTACCAATAGTAAGTAGTCAACTAGAGTTGCACGACACCCCACAAAATGAGTGAAACATTACTAACCCAATGTGCTATCAATAAACAATTTTAAAATGCCATTAAAGTATTTTAAATACAGTAGTAAAAATATCTAGACTCTCCTTCCCCTCCTGCCCACCCCCACCCCACAGCCCGGGAGCCCCACTGCCAGCACAGGGGCGGCAGGTGTCTGGAGCTGCGTAAAGAGCCACCCGAGGAGCCTCCTCTGATGAAGATGATGACGATGGTGGCTTCACGGTGTGCAAGTGCCCAGGCCTGGCCGTGACTGGGCAGATGGGGGTGTGCAGCCCTCTGTTGGACCACTCCTTGCTGTTGACACCCCTCTGGGTGCAGTAACCCCAAGATGGCGGGACACCCACCTGCGCCCCGACCGCACGCCCAGCCCTGAGTGGGGAGGGGCACACCTGCATGTCCCATTAACAAAAAATGTTCTCACACTCCAGGTGCTTGCGGCTGGGCCAGGGGACATTGGGCCCTGGGACCCCTTGTCAGGGAGACCCCCCTACTTTTTGCCAGGAGACCTTCAGTCCCTCTTACACCTCTCTAGTCTGGTCTGTACCCCCAAATTGGAGGGGGTGGAGAGAAACCTAGAGCCCAGGCATAAATGGGGAATTCTGGAGACAAAAGCTAATTCAATACATTTCAAACCTGCTGGGTCAAAAAGTTCTAGACATAAACCTAATATGAAGAAATCCATATAATTTTATTGGAGGACAAAAGAAATTTGAATAAGCAAATATCTATCATGTTTTTGGATGGTAAGACTAAAAGTTGTGAAGGTGTCAGTTCTTCCCTAAATAATCTATTAATTCAATGAAAGCCCAAGAAAAATAACAAGGGGGTTGTCTTAGTCCATTTTATGTTGCTATAACAGAAGACCACAGACTGGGTAATTTATAGTAAACAGAAATTTATTTGGTTTGTGATTCTAGAGGCAGGGAAGTCCAAGAGCATGGTGCTGGCATCTGGTGAGGGCTTTGGTTCTGCATCAGTGGAACAGAAGAGTCTACAAATGGATCCATGATGTATACACAGGAATTTAGTGTATAACAGGTAACACTTCAAATTATGAAATGATGACCTGTCTGATAAATAGTGTCAAGACTTATAATAAGAAGAAAAGGCAAATTTAATCTCATAATAAATATAGAAATATATTTCATATAGATTAAAGAGCTAAATTTAGGGAAAAAATTTAAAAGATATTAGAAAATAGCAGAAACTATTTTTGTAATTTTTAGATGGGTAATATCTTTTTTTTGAGCTAGAGTCTTACCCTGTCAGCCCAGCTAGAATGCAGTGGCCTGATCATAGCTCACTGCAACTTCAAACTCCTGGGCTCAAGTGATCCTCCTGCCTCAGCTTCCCAGAGTGCCTGGATTACAGGTGTGAGCCACCTCGTCCAGCCTTACTGTGTTTTTAAGTAAGATACAAAATGCAGGAATCATAGAGGATAAAGATTTTTTTTAAACCTATGTTAAAAATATTAAGTTTTAATGCAATGAAATTAATAAAATATGATCAACAGTCTGGGGTAAAATATTTGCAAACTACATAATAGATAAAGATTATTATCAGTAATATATAAAGACCTCATTCAAATAAATAAGAAAAAGGAAAAACGTAGAAAGATGGACAAAAATCTAAATAGTCAAGATCAACTTAAATAAAAGTGACCAATCTATGTATGAAAACATTCTTAATTTCATTAGTAAACACTGAGCAAACATCAGAGTAACAGTGACAGATTATTTTTTACCCGTTAGGTTGGCAATTCAAAAAAATCCCATTGCATTCAACATTGGGAGTGTATAGGTTGGTATAGTCTTTTGAAGCTTGGTTTGGCATGTATATCAAAAGTAAAAATGTCCATTTTCTTTGAACCATCACCTCTGCTTCTATGTTTCTGTCCAAAAAGAATTTTTTATACCTGTACAAATGTATACATGTACAAAGAGATATTGATAAGGATTTTCAATGTAGCACTGTTTATTTAAAATAAAATTTTTTATTCATACATCATAGCCTTACATATTTTCAGGGTACATATAATAATTTAATATATCCATATAATTTGTGAAGATTAAATCAGTGTAATTGGGATATCCATCACCTTAAATATTTGTCTTTTCTTTATGTTAGAAGCACTCAAATTCTCCTCTTCCAGCTATTTTGAAATATGTAGTAGATTATGATGAATTATCGTCACCCTACTGATTATCAAACACTAGGTCTTACTTCTTCTATCAAACTGTGTATTTGTACCCATTAATCAGCCTCTCTCCATCCTCTCCTCCTCCCTACCCTACGGCTAACTACTAGTTTACTTTCTATCTTGTAAGATCCACTTTTTTTTAGTTCTTACACATCAGTGAGAACGTGTGATATTTTCCTTTCTGTACTTACTCCCCTTAGCGTTACGGGGTCCAGTGCCATCCAAGCTGTGCAGTGCTGTTTACAATAGGAAAAAAACTGGAAACAATAGCAAAAAATAAGAGCAAAAAGTTAAAAACAATTTAAGTGTCCACCATTAGGGAAATAAATTATGATGTATGCAATACTATGTATGATATATAGTAGTAAAAGAAAATAAGGTAGACCTATATTACTGACATGGAATGGTTCATAGGGCATATTTTTATGTGAAAAAGGATACATACAGGTTAATGCTATTTATCTGCCTCCCCTGTGTGTCTGTGTGTGTGTGTGTGTGGGGGGGGTGTGTCTATGGATGCACATGTACAGCTGCATAGGAGAAAAGTCTAGAACTTGTGCACCAAACCGTAACAGTGGTTTCCATGGGATGGAAATTGGGATTGGGGATGTGGGAAGGAAGAAGTAAATTGGCTCTTTTTTGTACCCAACATACTTTGGTATCATATGGACATCAGAAAGAATATATTCATTCTTGTTAAGCAATTTAACATTGTTTTCAAAATGCAACACAGCGAGAGCTGGCGCATTTTTCATTAAGGAGACATTTTACCCTAATTTAAGTAATGTAAAAAGCCTCAAAAATTCATCCTCATCAGTCTTCTTTTGCCTACGTTTCTGGAAGGATTTATTTTATTAAATATCACAATCTCTGATCTTCCTAATTAGGGCAGCGAAGACTCCTAGGAGATGTATCAACAATCCGCGAGGCAGTGGAAGGCCCCGGGGTGAGGACGGTCTTCAGTGCTCTGCCCACAACTCATTTGCGTTATGGATTCTCGTCCTCACTACCCAAGCTGCTATTTTACAACTTCTCATTCTTTCTTCTTCTCCGCTGTCCTTGGGGTGATGTCATTGTACAGAGATGTCAGCAAGGAGAAGGATTTGGGCAACTCACGCCAGGACGGTGAGTTTCTGTGCAATGGAAAGCTGGCTAGTTGGATTTCATTCTCCTTCAAAGGTAATGACCACATTTTCTTAAAAAAGAAAAAGGAAAACGTTACGTTTGGTCGTCTGGTGCATAAATCAATATCCGACAAACCTCCCCCTCCCAAAATGTTTAATGCTCACAAAATGAGACACATTTGTAGGCCTCTGGGGTATCTTTGTTTGAACGACCCTCTCTTTTTTCTGCTGACCTGAACTCTCCACACTGTATATCAAAACTTTCCCCGCTACCCCTTTAGGAAATTCGTTTGTGCTCACTCATCCCATCCCCGTTCCTGCTTCTTTCTGTGCCCTAAGCAGAAGAAAGAGTTTAGTGTCTACAAAACTGGCCCTCGAGCAAGAGCGTGCCTAAACAAACCCCATCTCTTCTGCCAGCCCAAGGAGAGTTTCTTTTACGGTTTACACAAGAAGTCATTAAAAAACCAAGAATTAGCTGATCGGATATCTAATAAAGTCACACTTGATTTATTTCCCTGTGAAAATGCTTACCCAATACCCTTTCAAATGAATTTTTAAATGAACACTTTTGCTAGGATCTGTGTGTATATGTGTGTGTGTGTGTGTGTGTGTGTGTGTGTGTGCGCGCGCGCGCGCGCGTAAATTTCCTTTAAACATGTCGAAATACCTGTTATAGTTTTAGGGGATTTGTATACAGATACGTTATGATACCAGTTGCATATTACAGAGAAAACTATTTTTATTTCATTCAAATAAAGACCTCTGCAGTGGGTATCTCTTGCTGTTTTGTCTGACTCAGGTTATTCCTGACTTTTAGGACTTACTGCTCTGGCCTTCTCTGTAATTCTGCCCGATCAGTCAGGGAAGGGCCTGGGACCCACACGGCTCCCACTGCAGGGCGGGCACGAGACCCGAGCTGGCCAGACAGAAACCGTTTTCAGAGACGGATGGAGATGCTGAGAAGAAATGGTCTGTCCCAGGGAGATATAAGTGCAGCGCTCCTGGGAGGTATATTTCTTACTGTATGGGTAGGGTCTGCCTGAGAACATCAATGCAGGAAAGTAGAGCCGAGAGTTGGATGGGGGGTGGATGGACAGGTAGGTCGCTGATATGCAATCCGACCCCGGAGCGTGTCCTACGCGAAGAGCCATCTCTCTGACCTCCCCACTGGGAGACACACAGCCCTTTTTATGCGTAAGCTAGTGTGAGTCAGGTTTCTGTTGCTTTCGACTTAAAGACTTCGGGCTACATTGCACACTTACCGTTCACTCTGTCGAGTGCAGGAGTGCTACGTTCTGTTCAAAGCTGACTCACATGGGCAGACACATGGCTCGTAGGAAAGAAAGGCAGTGCCGTGCCGTGGGATGAACCTGCAATCGTGGGCACCATCCTATGTATTTTTGTCTCCATCCTAAGGACACATTCCAAAGAGAAACCCGCTCAAGTGAGCCCGAGGAAACGGGCTCTACTGACAGGCTGCAGGCGGGTATTCCAGGAGGAGGGCCGGACCTCGTGGGGTCTGGATTCGAGTGCCGGACAGGCATCTCAGAGGCAGTTCTCTCATTCCTGTGTCTGTGGCCAAAAAGTCTTCAGAGTTTTCGTCTCCTCTGTTGGGGTCCTTGTTGGAGCACAGGGCCCTCTCCTTGCTTTCAGCGCTGCAAACCTAGGAAGTGCCACCAAAGCTGTGCCGCGTCCTGTGAGGAAGAGGGGCGGTCTTCCCCACTCGGTCACGGCCAGTCCATCGGTCCGGACGCTCGGGCCCTGGAGTCACGCGGATGCCTGCTCTTGCGCCTCACATTCCATCCGAACATCCCATGGGTTCTCCCTCCAAAATATGCTCAAGGTTCCGCCACATCCGTAACCACTGGTCCCAAACACCAGCGTCTCTCACCGTATCATTGCAGCAGCATCCGCACCGACCCCCGGCATCTACCGCGGCCTCCCCGACCGTCGGAAGGGGCTCGTGATGATATCAGGGCTTGTCACTCCTCTGCCCAAACCTGTCAGTGACTCTCAAGGCCTTTGGGACCCTCCTCCTCTCCTTCCTGCTCACTCAGTTCCAGCCCCCGGTCTCCTGCGCTTTCTCTAAGACGTCAGGCATCTCTGAGCTCAGGGCCTGTGCGGCCGTGTCCCCTCTGTCCCCTCTGCCTGCATCTTCATGCCGCACATTCCCCGGTGGCCAGCGCGGCCCTCTCTTCGGGTCTTTAGACAGAAGTCACCCAGTGTGGGGGTCTCCTGATTTCCCCCTTTTCATGTTTCTTCGAGTAAAAGAGCTGCTGATGGCTTGCACGGAGATGGGGGAGCAGATGGCTTTCGGAATGATTTGGTGGGACTCAGTATCCACAATGGCAGCCCTTTTCAGCTCTGCTGTTGCAACAGCGGGATGGCCCTGGGAACCCGGTCAGGGTAGCTCCCCTGTTGGGCTATTGAAGGACAGCGTGGAGAGGAAGAAGTCATCCAAGAGGTTGGCTGAACATAACAGCTCCGAGACTCACTGAGTGACATCTAGCGAGTTGCAAATCGGTTTGCCTCTCTAGAGGGATGGCTGCCATCCTGGATTAGTCGGGGGATGGCGGTAACAAAAACACCCACTGGAACACGAACGCTTCATTACGAATGTTCCGCCAGCAGCGACCTGCAGACTTCTGAGACGGCATTCGCATATCAGGTGATCGATTGAGTAACTTGAACCAAAGGATCTAAAAGAGGGAGATTCATCAGCTTAAAAAAATAATCTTGCCAACAGGGTGGTTCCTTACTGGACAGAGACAAACTGATCTCCTGGCTTCTTGGGCCAGGAAAACCAAGTAGAGTTCAGGTTGGATCCTGAACAGCACCGTTTCAGCTCGCTCTGAGGCCTGATGAACATCGCAGACCTGGGGCACGTGCCTTCTGCCCACGCTGCTGCTCAGACTGCTCGGGGCTGCCTCGGTTCCCTGTGTATTCTTAGCACCAAGCCCCATCAGGAAGGTTGATCTCCCAGACAGCACCAGAGAGCCCGAGTGATTTAGGAGATGATCTTCTCTGTGCTGTACAAGTTCAGGGGTAGTTCGTGGACGCTGCAAAATATGGATTAGGAAGAGAGAGACCAGAAATCGATCACCAGGGAAATAGTAAAATGCAGAGTCCTTTGAGCTGCAGGTGGCTATCGAGGCCACACTAGTGAACACTTTCAGAGCTCTCTGAAAGAAGGAAAGGCAGCTGAGGTTTTGAGTGACAGCTGTGGTCAGGTTGAAAGAGCACTGGCATGGGGTCCCAGAGGACCCAAACTTTATTGCTAATGTGTCATGTGTCCTCTTGCTTGGCCCCAGTTTCAATTCAGTTCTAAATTTATGAAGTCCTTCCTTGATGAACAAGACACTATTTTCTCAGGCTCCGGAGGCCACAAAATGAGTCAGGCAATGCTCACGGGCCCAGTGGAGCGCAGAGGCTGAGGTTTCACCGACAAGTACACAAGGAATCCTCCATCCCTCCCTTCCTTCCTTCCTTCCTTCTTTCCTTCCTTCCTTCCTTCCTTCCTTCCTTCCTTCCTTCCTTCCTTTCATTTTTTAGTGACAGAATCTCACTCTGTTGCCCTGGGTAGAATACAGTGGTGTCACAACAGTTTCACTGAAACCTCAAACTCCTGGGCTCAAGTGATCCTCCTGCCTCAGCCTCCTAAGTAGCTGGGACTACAGATGTACACCAGCACATCGGGCTAATTTTTAAATTTTTTTTTTGTAGAGATGGTGGGGTCTCACTATGTTGCCCAGGCTGGACTCAGACTCTTGAACTCCTAGCCTCAAACAATCCTCCCGCCTCGGCCTCCCAAAGTGCTGGGATTACAGGCGTGAGCCACTGTGCTTAGCCAAACCTTGCTTCAGCACAGCAGGACGGAGCTGTGTGTCCCATTTGGGCAGAAATGAAGTGTTACTGAAAGCCTGCGATGACAGTTGGATCTGGAGGGTCTCTCCGTGTGAACTTGCAGGTTCTGCTTGTCTTTGCGTGAAGCAGGGGTTACCTCCATGTGCTTCCAGACGCTGCTGAGACAGATGGCCGACCAGGCGCAGTGAGCGCTCTGCTCTGGGGCTGGACTCTGAGATGTGGTGAATGTCTCTGTACACGCGGGCTCACAGAGCTGGTGACAGAGGCACAGCGAGTCGCAGAGGGGAAAAGGAGAGGACGCGGGTAACGCTGATGTTCCTTTCCACGCGTGCTGGTCTTAATCAGCGAAAGAAACCTCAGCAACAGCAATGGAATCCTCCCCCAGCTTAATGCATTGAAATGTTTTACAGCCTCCTTTGCCCTCTCCTCTTCCAGTGCCCTGTTACCTCCTTATCTGTTCTTCCCAGCACTGGAAAAGGGAGAGAACAAACCTCAGTGGTATAGGGTTTCCTTCCTCTTCTTCTTCTTGCCCGCGGGTGCACTTCTCTTAGCTGAGCGTCTGCGTGGTTCTCGCTGCTTCTGCCTCTAGCGTTCTCTTTCTCTCTCCGTCCCTCCCTACGTCTCTGACTCCCTCTGTCTTTCCCAGTCTTTTCTTCTTCATTAGTCTTTGTCTTTCTGTGTCTCTTCCCCCTCTTCCTCCCCGCGTCTGTCGCAATAAGACACAGGGTCTGAAAACCCGGGTGCTTTACCTCTGAGACTTGCAGACAGCAAGCTCATCGCTCGCGAGAGAAATGAAATGTTTTCAAGTCACTTCAGTGGCGACATTCCTCTGCGTCTTCTCTCACACACGTTTTCCAGAGCAGGAAAATGTTCAACTCTAAGTTCGTTTTGATTTTCAACCATGGGCAGCAAATATAACTTTTTTTTTTTTCCTGTGGAGTCACTGACAGCTTCATCCAAGTGTCAACCTATCCAAGTACTTTCCTTAAGTAAGAACGCTAAGGTTTTTTCTTAAAAATCACCATTTTTCCAAGGGAGGCGGAGAATGCTTCTTTGATAAATTAGACTGATTGAATAGATGCTCTTGTGTTGGTTCAGCTTTTCTAGGTTACAACATGTGGTTTTTGTTTGATGATGGGGGAAGAAAAACCAGGGGGAGTATAGTTTCTTTCTTCAGCCAGTGTCTATGCAGGCAGTCGGTTGGGTATACTCATCTGTCCACTCACTGTTTCAACGATAATTTATTCGGTGACTACCAAGGACAGGTTCTGCAGGTATCCCAGACCCTGACTTATCACTTACCTAGCTCAGCACGCTGATATGTTTAGTGATCAGGAGGATGTGACCATGTCAAGACAAACTAGCCTAAAGGCAAAAATAATTTATTAGAAAGTTTCAACATATTGGTAGAAGTTTCAATTAAACAGAAAGCTGCAGGTCTAAATTTTTAGGTACCTAATCACACATAAAGCCAAAATTAACTGCTTTAAGAAGAAATTGATGCTTTAAAACATATCTCTCAATTGACGGATCCACTAAAAAATCATCAGAGACATAGATGATTTGAACAGCACAATTAACAATATTTATCTACTGAGAAATAGACATATATGTGTGTGCACGTGTGTGTGTGTATGTGTGTGTGCGTGTGTGTGTGCGTGAAGTGTGCCCAGCTTCTGGTAAATGCACATTCTTTTTATGTACACAAGGGGCAATTTAAAAGTTGGTGACAGTCTGTCCTCTAAATCTGTGGTTCTGCAACTTCAGATTCAACCAACTGCAGGTTGAAAATATTTGAAAAAACTCCAATAGTAAAAATTAAAAACAAAAAAATACAAATAAAAAACAATACAGTGTAACAAACTATTTCTATAACATTTACATTGTATCAGATATTATGAGTAATCTAGAGATGATTTGAAGTTTACGGGAGGGTGTGTGTAGATTATATGCAAACGCTACACAATTTTATGTAAGAAACTTGAGCATCCTAGGATTTTGGAAACCTTGGGGGTCCTGGAATCATTTAATCTACTCAATAGATCATAAAGCAAACTTACAAACTTCAAAGTCTCTAGCCACAATACAAGTAAACTAGAAATTAATGGCAAAAAGATAAACTTAAAATAAACCTTATAAACCTGGAAATAATACTAAAAAAGGGACCTATGGCTCAACAAAGAAATAATTTAGAAATTAGAAAATAGTTAAAACTGAGTGATCAGTAACACAGGAATACTATACATTAAAAGTTGGCAGACACAGCTAAAGTTGTGTCTTAGATTGTGATTTATAATCTTAAATGTTTATATTGGAAAAGGAGAAAAGCTGTGTGTCCACCTTAAGAAGATAGGGAAATAAAAAAAGAAATAATAAAAACAGAACTAAATGAAATAAGGGTAGAAATAAATGAAATAAAAAACAAAAACACAAAATTATTGAAGCCAAATTTGCTTAAAATGAAAAACTTCTAGCAAGACAGATAAAAAAAGAGAGAAGTCACAAACAATATTAGAATCAAAAAAGTTCATAACTACTGATGCATCAGTGATTAAATTTTAAGGGAATATTATGATCACCTTGATGCCCAATATTTAAAAACGTTTCTAGAAAAGTATAAATTTTAAAACTGACTTAAGTGATAAATGCTGGAAGCGTTCTATAATTTTTTTTTTTTATTTATTTTTTTTTGAGACAGAGTCTCACTCTGTTGCCTGGAGCGAGTGCCGTGGTGTCAGCCTAGCTCACAGCAACCTCAAACTCCTGGAACTCAAGCAATCCTACTGTCTCAGCCTCCCAAGTAGCTGGGATTACAGGCATGTGCCACCATGCCCGGCTAATTTTTTCTATATATATTTTTAGCTGTCCAATTAATTTCTTTCTATTTTTGGTAGAGACGGGGTCTCGCTCTTGCTCAGGCTGGTCTCGAACTCCTGAGCTCAGAACGATCCGTCCACCTCGGCCTCCCAGAGTGCAAGGATTACAGGCGTGAGCCACCGCGCCCGGCCTAATTATTATTATTCTTATATAGTAATTATGTCATTTCTTAAATGCTTAGTCTATGCCAGGCATTTAATAAACATTATCTTTTAAAATCCTGATAATAATTCTTTGATATATGTGTTCATTTTACAGATGAGGAAACTGAGGAATAGATTAGCTAAGTAGCCCTCCCAAATT
>CAUYSK010013199.1:0-10330 GCA_963575035.1 Avahi laniger
GCTTTGGATATTGATATGGCTGAAATGGAATAGTTCATGCTGGGACCTTGGATTTATACTGTTGCTTTTTTATGGTCACATTAAAAGCATCTTTTTTCCCCATGGGAGGAAGGTGCATGCTGGGTGATCCCATTGAGCTCCTATTTTTAACAACAACAACAACAATAATAATAATAGAGGCAGGTGTAAACTTTGAAAGTTAATAGAAATGTCTATGACCTGGATGGTGGTGATGGTTTCTTAGGGTGAAGTTTGCTTATTCCTAAGCTCACAAAGTTGTATACATGAAATATATGCAACTTTTTATATGTCAATCATGCCTCGAAAGGGTTTTTTATTTTTTCTTTTTGAAAAAAAGGTCCTGTTGTGTGTGGGTTAGTGTAGGTAAATATATTTCTTAGTTCTCTTCTTTGACAGAGCCTAGAAGTAATGACACCACAGTAGCCATGCACATACCTAGAACCCAGATCTTGGTTTCTAAATACCATTGTCTAATAAAAGGAATCAGAGTTCCTTGGAGAAATGGCTAATTCTAGAGCTGGATAAAGGAATGTACATGATAAGCCTGTAACGTCGAGTTGTAACAAAAAGTAAATAGATGTTTTGGGTAAAAGAAAGAATGAGTGTGTGTCAGAATGACACAGCTGGAACCATGTAAACAACAAAACACACGGTAACAATAGTGGATTATAACACAAGAAATAAAATCAATATGCATGTATCTATATTTATGTAAATAAATGATTGCATAAATACATACATAGTGAAGAAAGCATAAATCTTCCTTATATGAGAACACCAAATAATAATTTGTAGAAAAATGAGGGAAAAAGAAAAACATCATTAGAATGCCTTAGTAATAACTACTGCATGCAGGATCCACTGAGGAATGCTAAAATCAATAGGCAAAACTTTGAGACACAGAATATTTGCATAGCTTTAAAATATCTCTGATAAAACATTTAATTTCTGTGGTAGATTTAATCTATGTCAATTACTTGATATCACTCTAGAGAGTGAAGCTTACTTCTTTTTCCCTTAAGTGTGGGTCAGAGTTATTGACTCATTTTTACCAAATATAACACAAAAGGGGGAAAATGTTACCATAAAGAAACCTATTAGAGAAACCGTGAAGAAATTGGGCAGACATTATCTTAACCAACCAATCAAATTTAACATCACCAGCAATAAGTAAAGTTGATATCATGTCAAATGTCACAAAACCCAGTAGAAAAGAACTTCCAGTGACCAAAGCTGGGACAGTAACATAACAACAAAATAAATAATATAAATATATGTATATATACACATATATATAAATTTAAAAATAACATAAATTTATATGTATAAATTTATATAACATAATAATAACATAAATTTATATGTATACACACACATACATATATATATTACATTTTTCTCATATATAAGGTGATGATACGATGTAATGAGAAGGGCTCATTGAAACTTCTCTTCTGTAGTCTTTTTTTCACTAAATGTACATAACCCTAATATAATCATGAGATATTTTCAGCCAAACTTACACTGAGAGACACTCTAAAAAATACCTGTTACACTTAAAAAGTGTCAAGGTTCTGAGAGACAAGGAAAACCTTAGAGACTATTACAGATTGAAAAAGATTATATAGTCATGATAACTAGATGCAAAGTGGCATCCTAAATTGAATATTAGAATAGAAAAAAAGACATTCATGGAAAAAGTTTTGAAATCCAAATAATATACAGTTTAGTTAATAATGTTGTATCGATGTTAATTTCTTAGTTTTGATAAATGTACTATGGTGACATGAGATGGTAACATTAGGGGAAGTTGGGTGAAAGACATACAGGAATTTATTATCTGTCAAACTCGCTGTAATTTTAATTATCTAAAATAATTTCAAATAAAAGTTAAATGAAGGAAGTTATGCCCAGCCAGGCATGGTGGATCCTGCCTGTAGTCCTAGCTATTCTGGAGGCTGGGGCAGGAGGATTGCTTGAGGGGAGGACTTTGAGACCAGCCTGGGAAAAACTGAGAGACCAACTGTCTAGAAAAAAAGAAAAAAAATTACCCCAGAAAAGACGTTTTATAAACTTTGCAATCCTCTATGAGTCCTGTTCTCTGATAGAGTTTGCTAGTGTTTTGCTAAAGAGTTTTTTTTTTTTTTTGAGACAGAGTCTCACTATGTTGCCTGAGCTAGAGTGCTGAGGTGTCAGCCTAGCTCACAGCAACCTCAAACTCCTGGGCTTAAGCGATCCTTCTGCCTCAGCCTCCCCAGTAGCTGGGACTACAGGCATGCACCACCATGCCCGGCTAATTATTTTCCATATATTTTTAGTTGTCCAGCTAATTTCTTTCTATTTTTAGTAGAGACAGGGTCTTGCTCTTGCTCAGGCTGGTCTCGAACTCCTGAGCTCAAATGATCCATCCGCCTAGGCCTCCCAGAGTGTTAAGATTACAGGCATGAGCCACCATGGCCGGCCTTAGTGTTTTGCTAAAGATTTTTGAATGTACGTTCACCAGGATTACTGGTCTATAGTTTCTTTTCTTGTAGTATCACTGTCTGACTTTAGTATCAGGGTAATATTGGCCTCATAAAATGAGTTTGGAAGTGTTTCCTTCTCTTCAATTTTTTGGAAGAGTTTGAGATAGATTGATATTAATTCTTCGTTACATATTTAATAAAATATTTAAAGTAAAGCCCTACCTTGGTAAGTTAATAACAAATAGCATGGATGGACATTTGGTTCTATATCTACAATATAAATTTCTACTCAAAGTAAAGTCTATTTAACATACTTTTTATGTAAATCAATCACTAATGTAAATAAGTCTTTAGCATAGTATTGGGTGTATTTGAAACAGATAAATGGAGAGATAGTTGGCTGAGAGTTCTTTCACCTAGAGCAATGGTCTATTCAAAAATGATTGACAGAACTGTTCTTGAAGGTGGGAATTGTGTGTGTATTGTTACTAGTTGTATCCTCAGGACCTCTCTCATAGTCAGCAACTTATCAGAAATGTATTTGTGGATTTATGAATAAGTAAATCAATGTCAATAAGATATTTAGTTTGCAAATGGGACTTGGCAGTTGTCTTCAAATTCCTTATGGATATGTGTAGTAAGAGAAAGATCAGACTTGTGTTTGATGGTAGGGGTTCTGTTCAAGAATAGTGAGTGTGATGTGAGACAGGAAAGCATAGCTCAGAATAGGGGAAATGCTATATTATCTTTCTGATTCAATTTTATCTGTCAATATATTCTTGATTCTCTAAAGTAGGAATCTCATATCCCTAGTTCATTATCAAGTTTTCCTTGCTAGCAGAGTGATTGTTAATCATTTTTTGAACAATTACATAAATGCATAAGTGAATAAGTTTTAAACTTTTCAAACATAAAAGTAGTGAGTTCTCCATTATTACTATTATGTTGGCCCTCCCTAGATGATTACATAATGTGGAACTCATAATAGGGATAGAGGCATCAAATAGACGGTGAATTATATGATATATAACACTACTTTCCCATTGTAACCATGATCTTTTATGATTCCATTAAATTTGAACATCTGATTTTCTACTCTCTATGTAGTTGTTTGGAAAATTCTAAAAACTGTGAATCATTCTTCAAAAAATGAAGATCCTTGCACCATGTGAGGTGAAAGAACTGGATCTCTCATCCTGGGGTCATGAGATAAAACTCCTATTGTGGCTTAAAGACACCAAAATGTCCTTTTCTTTATTTTCCTTCCAGATCATCTCACCCCTATAATTAAATTTCAGAATTTGCAGATTTCCCAAACCTATGGTGGGATCTTCTCCTTACTAGAGGCTAATTGAATAAAATTTTATTTCTAAATGGTGGCTGATTATGGAGTTTCCATCAGGGAATACACCATGGAAGCCCTGCCATAATCAATAAAACTTAAGTTATTAATGTTCCTCAAGTGTTGCTCCAAAGTGTCATATGAATGTTATAAATTGTGATGTGTGTACATTCTTTCCTTCGTGGATGGATTAATAGAGTAAACCAAGAGCAATAACAGCAGTAGCTGCAGAGCTTTTTAGCTCCTGGAGTACCTTTTTCTGAGGACACAATCACACCAGTTGAAATTCCTTTTCTAGCAGAAATATTTGTTATTGAAAGACATCCCCAGAGCAGCAGCATCTGTTGCCACAGAAGAGCATCTTGGTTTTAAAAATAGTACCTACTGAGGTTTTCTTAATCTGCCTGGAAATAATTGTGTGCCATTTGGGCATTTGCCTGTTCACTTAATCTCTTATGCACATATTGCTCCACTGAAACATAATTTATTGTTTTCATTTTTCTTAATTTAAAAATACTATCAGCTCTTGAGAGTGAACAGAAATAACAATTAGTGGAAAATTATGGTTGCAGAATGTTGAAAGATCTGCAGTAGAGACTGTAGCAGAGTGTAAAATATGACCACAATACTTTGCAGTATCTCCTATTAAAGGATGGGTGGAATCCTCAACCATTTCCACTGCGTTGTGTTATTTTGACTGTCCTTTGGCAGAAGTGACCTTGTTCAGATTCTAGCCCAGGATTTATGATGCTCTGTAGCTTTGGATATTGTGGCTTTTGGATTTTTGCACCCCTGTGTGAAGAAGCTGAAGTTTATAGACCCCCATTTTTGCCATACCTGACAACCTGCCAAATTACAGACTTGGGAGTGAGTCCATCCTAAATTATCCAACTGACAGGCAATCTGCCAGCTGATGATAGATTCATGATGAGCCCAGCTGAGTTCAACCAGAGGAACTACTCAACTGACCTCCATAATTGTGAACCAAAAAGTTTGTAGGAAAAATTCTTCTAGACATTGGCCTAGGCAGAGAATTTATGACTAAGACCACAACTGCAATTACAGCAACAACAAAAATAAATACATGGGACTTGATTAAATTAAAAAGCTCCTGCACAACTAAGGAAATAATCAACAGAGCAAATATACAACTTACAAAATGAGAGAAAATATTCACAAATTATAGGTCCGATAAAGGGCTAATACCCAGAATCTGCAAAGAACTCAGACAAATCAATAGGAAAAAAGCAAACAACCCTATTAAAAAGTGGGCAAAAGACATGAACAGAAGCTTCTCAAAAGAAGAAAGACAAATGCCCAATAAATATATGGAAAATGTCAACATCACTAATCATCAGGGAAAGGCAAATTAAAACCAAAATGAGATATCACTTTATCCAAGTTAGAATGGCTTTTGTTAAAAAGTCCCAAAACAATAGATGCTGGCATGAATGCAGACAGAGGAAACACTCATACACTGTTGGTGGGACTGCAAATTAGTACAACCTCTATGGAAAGTAATGGAGATACCTTTTAGAGCTACAAGCAGAACTACCACTTGATCCAGCAGTCCCATTACTGAGCATCTACCCAAAGGAAAAAAAGACATTCTATAAAAGCGACATCTGCACTAGAATGTTTATAGCAGCACAATTCATGAGTGCAAAGATGTGGAAACAACCCAAGTGCCCATCAATACATGAGTGGATTAATAAAATGTGACATATATATATACCATGGAGTACTACTCAGCACAAAAACTAGCACCTCTTGTATTATCCTGGATAGAGCTGGGACACATTTTCATATTTAGTTTTAGTTTCGTTTGAGCTAAGTTGCTATTGTTTGGGAATTTTTGGTTAGTGAGTGAATTTTGTTTTGGTATTTGCATATTTTAATAAATGCTACTTCGAGTGTTTTTTTTGGAGGGGGAAGCTTTTGAGGGAAGAAGAATAATATTTGTAAAAAAGCAAAATATGTTCATGTATATGAGATGGTATAGGAGGTGGACTTTGGTCACCTGCCTGAGCCTTGAACCAAAGTTTAAGTCTGGTTACAAGACTGAACAAAAGCCTTGGAAATGATTAACACAGACACATAAAGTATTTGTCCCAAATCACATAGCTCGTGAGGGGGAAGCTCTGCTACAGGACATCCCAGGCTTAAGTAATAGTATGACTGCAGGAATAGGGGATAGAAATACAAGGAGAGTACGAGAAACAAGGGGCTCAAGCTGACTTTTTAAACAGGGTGAAGTGAACACAGACATGAGAATCGATGCAGGTCACAGCTCTGTAAGAAGTGTGGGTTTCACTCTGCAACAATGGAGAGTCATGAGCGGGATTTGACTCAAGGAGTCCTGTTCAGCTGGGTTCCCCCAGAAATAGGCCCTAAGACAAGGGATTAAATGCAAGTAGTTATGAATAAATAAACTCCAGGAAAATGAGGAAGTGAGGTGGGGAAAAGAGGAGATGTGTTTTTTTTTTTTTTTAAAAAAGAGGGAAAGTATTAAAAATCAAAAATAGTAGGTATTATTGATCAGACATATTGGGCAAGCAAAGAGTATGTGTACTTTCTTGACCTTCTGTGCAGAAGGCTATTAGCTACTGTGGAAAAAAATCTACTGTCTTGTCCAGGTTGTGTATCTTGGCAAGCACTCTGCTAAGAGAAAGGAAGATGGGAGGTGAAGTGTGGAGGAAGGGAGACAGAAAAAGAGAAGAGGGAGAAAAATATTAGGAAAAAAGATGTCTCAAAATGTAACTTTCTCTTCATCATATCCTCAGACATAAAACTAAACTCTATATGTTTTAAGGACTTTTTTTTTCCTCCCAAACCATCTCATTGCAGGGAATACAAAAGACATATAGTTGAACCTCACACTATGTGCAGAGTTGGCTACAGAAAGGGAGCTGAATAGTAAAGGACTTTACTACCTGTACACTCTACAGTCGCCACAGTGAGGCGTGTCATAGACACAAGTCTCACGACCCGGTCTTGGCAGGGAAGTCGGCTTGTATGGCAACAGGAAATGCAGAGACCGGAGACATGCACCCCAGACTCTTAACAACATCTCTGCCTTTTATTTTTCCCATTTTTTTTTTTAAAGTGACTGGTACGAGTGCTTAGAAGAATTCCTGTCACTGGGCCACAGAGCCTCTAACATGTGGGCCCAAAGCATCCTCATCTGACAGGGAAGCACAATACCGGTCCCTTCGCTAGTCTTTAGGAGAGTGATCAGAAAGAATCTGAACCAAACACTCCGGCATTGCTCACGTACCCCGAGTATACAACGATAGGAAGTTGGGAACATAACTTGTACCTATGCAACCATTAAAATGATGTGAATCTACATTTATAGACATGAAAGATATATTGCTAATTGAGAAAAATATATTACAAAACAGCCTCATGGCATTTCAACTTTGTTTAGAAAATATCTGTATGAGTACCCAGATTAATACTAGAAGAAGAAACAACAAATGTTAGCAGTGGTTATATTTGCTTGGTGAGAGTGTAGATGATTTGTAATTTTTTATTTTCAATTTTCGATATTTTCTATTCCTTTTCCTTTAACAGTGAACATGGACTTCATTTGTCATAAAAAATGATACTAATAAAGACTTTTTGAAAGAGAGCATCGCATTCCTATCCTTACCCCCGCCCCCACCACAAATGCTGCAAATATTTTATAGAACTGTCTCAGGGATATCCCTGGGGGTTCGAGAAAACGAACCAAAGTTCCAGAGCAGAGAAGCATGAATGTGAAAATGTTTGCAAAAACAAAAAAGTTATTGCTGCTTTCTCCATCACTGACATTGTGGTTTCCCTGTAAGATAATAAAAATGACGTGGAAAAAATGGTACGCTTATATTTAATTAGTTCCAATTGCTGTTGGCTGTTTTAACCCTCACCTCTGAATATTATTAACAGGCAGATTGAAACTTGTATTGTAACCTGCATGAAACAGATTTTTTTCTTCACTTGCTTACTTTGTTTTTATTTCTTGTTTGTTTTCCTTTTTCTTGGCAAGCATTACCAAGGTAATAGATTAGATTATTGTTAAGCCTATTATATGATGTATTATTTTTGCAGTGCCTATAAGACACTAATAAAGAGAAAATTCAATACTATTGGCATGATTAAGTGAAAACTATTAATAAGAAGAAAGAGTTCATCATAGTCATTGGATTTGAGTGTATTAGAAAGAAGCACAGTATGTTAAGGGTTGGCAAAATTGCATTAGAAAGTCATTCAGTTTCTACATGAATTTTTTTTAGTGAGTAATTATTATAAATAATTCTGGCTGGTTTTAAAAACCATGCGTACTGACAAAAATAAAGGAGTAGATGATGGGAAGCAGATGGATCATTCAATTTATTTCTCAATTACCGTTGACACATTGGGCACAGAAATCTGCAAGTCATCTATTTCTTTGTGGTCCATTCTGCAGCTGTGTTTATTGTCATAATAAATAAATACATTATCTCATTAATGGAGCACTGAATAATTTTTGTTCCCAAAAACACATTCACACACAATGCCTATGTTCCAAAGAAAACACAAAAGGGGAGAATGTTCACCCAAGTAAAAGCGGCACGGGCGTAGAGCACCCCTAGGTTGGAAGTTTTAGAAAATGAGAATTGGTCACAGCAAAACATAACCTGTTACCTTTTAGATATGGTCTACTATTGATTGGGACAGTTTCCTTCTCAGATAGCTACGCTATGAAACAGAGTCACACTTAGAAATCCATATGCATTTCCTAGCTAATGTACATTGCATTTAAGATGCAGATGAATAATAAAGTTTATTACACTCCATTTTAGCCTCTCTCTTTAACTGGAAGTGCAAGAAAGACTTGGGGAAATATCAGAGCTAACCTCCGATGCTGTATTTTACATTGTAGAAGCAACACACATCGGATTAGGAGCAGAGTGGTCCTTTATTCTCAAGTGAACAGATGGACCTTTATATTCTAACAGCTTTCCTGTTAAGGTAGTATGGTTGGTGATGAAATCAGGGGTGGAGTAGTTGCTAAAGATTGTGTTTAACAAATCATGAAACACATAAGTATTTATCACCTAGTATTTCTTCACTTTGGATTAGGAACTCATCTGGCCTATGAATATCCAGTGTTGGCAAGAATTTATAGAAATGTATGTATTACTTGGAATCATACTCCCTGGCTTTGTTTGACCCCATAATTCATATATTAATCCAATTTGTTAATTTACTGCGCCACATTTATTCAATAGCTGTATCCATGAAAAATCCATGTAAACTGAATTTTATGAATGTTAAAGGTAGATTCCAGATTCATAGATCTACAATAAGACCTCAGTTTTGCACATTTTAGTTTGATGAGTGTAGATTATTAAATCAATTTCTCTGGGCCTCAGTTTGTTCATAAGAAACATGGGGGTAATAAGAGTATCTATTTCATTGGATTGTGATATTAAGTGAGGTAATTCCTGCGAAAGTTTAGGAAAATTCCTGGTACAAAGTATTGTTTTATATTACCAGATATATGGCTACATTATTACATATTCACATAAAATTTTGTTATAATTTTAATATGTACCAAAAAACATCAATACTCCTATAAAGAGAAAACATATGCATTGAGTATCAACTTCCTTAGTGTTATAAGCCTGGGGAGTTAGGGTGGGCATTTACTTAAAACAGATGATTTGTACACCAGTTTGGAATATAGAAAAATGACTCATGTTCCAATAATACATGCTGCTTCAACAAGTCATGACTTCGAATCCTTTGTATTTACATTTTACGCTAAGGTGGGGTGCTGTGCAAACACTAAAGCTTCAGAAAGGTTGCTGGTGATTGGAGTAGTATAATAGCATGAAGCCTTCAGTCTGACAATAGATTTTTATGCCATTCAAAAGTTAAAAATCAATCTGGGATATGTGGATTGTATACCAGCATATGAGAATGCTGCCCCAAAGGCAATCACAGCAACAACAAAAACAAATGAATGAGACCTGATCAAATCAAAAAGCTTCTGCACAGCCAAGGAACTGTCATGAGAGCAAACAGACAACTTACAGAATGGGAGAAAATATTCGCATACTACACATCTGATAAAGGGCTGATAACTAGAATCTATAGAGAACTCAGGAAAATCAGCAAGAAAAAAATGAAACAACCCTGTTCAAAAGTGGACAAAGGACATGAACAGAAACTTTTCAAAAGAAGACAGACTAATGGTCAACAAACATACGAAAAAATGCTCAACATCTCTAATCATCAGGGAAATACAAAACAAAACCACAATGAGATATCACTTAACTCCAGTGAGAATGGCTTTTATCAAAAAGTCCCCAAACAATAAATTTTGGTGTGGATGCGGAGAGATAGGAACACTCATACACTGCTGGTGGTAGTACAACCTCTGTGGAAAGTAATACAGGGATACCTCAAAGAGCTAAAAGTAGAAGTGCCATTGGATCCAGCAATCCCATTACTGGGTATCTACCCAAAGGGA
>CAUYSK010013202.1:0-14054 GCA_963575035.1 Avahi laniger
AGGGGGAGGAGGGAGGAGGGGACGGGTATATGCATACACAAAGAGTGCAATGTGCACCACGCAATAGGATGGACATATTTGAAACTTGGACTGAGGGGGGAGGGGGGGCAAGGGCAACACACGTAACCTAAACATCTGTACCCCCATATTATGCTGAAATAAAAAAAATAATAATAATAATTCCCCTGCCTGCCCACCACAGTTCATGTAATCCCCTTACTATTAATACTCCATCCTTTAGGGAAAGCCATGTAAGACTTTATACTGAAGCATCACCTGGACCATACAGAATGGCAAATCACTTCTAGTTGTCACCAGAAGCTTATTTCATGCTGTTTCCTCTGAGAAGGGACTAGGAGTCTTGTCTTCAGATTGTATTTGCATAGCAAACACACCGTTTACTTAATTATAATTATTGAAGGTGTGGGAGATGAAAGCCTCCTCAAGCCAGGCCGTGGCATAACTACTGTTGCTAACGCACCGGTCTTTGCTCTATGCCGTCTGCCTCCAGTTAAGTCAGTCACTGGCCCTCTCAGTAACCTAGAGGATGTGTTCTGGGCTATGCTTGTTTGCTTATCGTATGTGGGCATCAACAACTCCAAAGGCATTACCTGTAAGCATATGCTTTATCCCAGATTGCCATCTCTGCATTTATTATAAAATGCTTGGTTAGAGATCAAATGCTTTATTCTGAGGAATAAAGCAAGATTTATTTTAAGGAAAGAGAGTGGCACTGTTATCCCCATGTCGCAGGGAAGGTAGCAAAGGCAAGGGGCTGACGTGCACAAAATTATCCTACCTCTGTGTTTTCTTTCTCAAACTGAATTTTGCAGGAAATATTTTCTTCACTTTAAAATCCAATAACCTGACATTTATCCCAAATTATCTGCTACTGCACTTAGATAATTGTTAGTTTCTACCACTTATAGCTCCCTTTTAGAGAGCATTTAGCAAATAATAATAGGGCCTTCTGGGGTTTGGGGGAAAAATTCAGTTAATAGAGGAGCCAAACTATTACTCACACTTATTTTTGTTACAATAAATATGATCAATGTTTGAGTTTCTTCTTTCCGCAATTAATGGCTTACTAACCATATAAAATACACTGGACTTTTAAAAAAAAAATCCCTGGTTACTCCTTTATAATAGAATAATTACCAACACAAGACTGACCTCTGCTGGGAACATCTGCCCCTGTTAGACGGCTCATGACTTGTGAGAAGTCAGCCAGCTAAAGCAGATACCACCTAGGGCCTTAATAGATCCTCGAATTCGATTCTCTGTGAAAAGGTAAGAGTGAGGAACTTTCTGAAATCAAAACCTTCATCATCTTTAAGCAGTAATTGTGTATAATTATACTTGACATTTTGATAAATAGAAAGTATAAAGAAATTCAGAAATGTCACTATATGTTTTAAATGTTAATTATTGCCTTAGATAATTATTAAGAGAACACTGAAGCACTATTATCCAATCATATTTCACCATCTTGTATATTCTATTTAGAAAAGTCTTAAAATTTTTCTAAGTATCAGAAAGCTTTCAAAAGGTTGTAATTTTTAGGACAAATTTGCATATGGACAAAAACTCAGGTTTAATTTTTAAAAATTATGCAGAATCAGTAGGCAAGAAAGCTGATTTCATTTGTCACATTTCCTCTGTGCCTGTTATCATCGTCTAAGATCTCACGTGAACCATCTTTCAGCCACATGATTCTAATCTTCAAAATATCTCTCCCATAGTTTGACTTTGATTTTTCAATAACTTCTGAGTCTAAAACACACCTGATTAAAAAATATAAACATATAGATATAAATTTCAATAACTGGAGATAAACTAGTTTTATCTAGGCTCTCAGAGAATCAGAGATTGCTTTTCATCCTGCATAACTATTTTTACCATCAAACAGTTCTGCTGTCTTGATAAATTATCACTGAAATGTTTGTTGCCAGGACTCTTCAAAGGTCACGAATTCTTAGTGGAAACAGTGAGCAAAAGGCCTCTACATTCCCATGTTGGATTAGTCAACGCTGATCAAAATAAAAGGGCTTCAATTTTAAATATCAATCATATTTTACTTATTTCTCATGAAAATAATCTCTAGTCCTCTGGGTCTGTTTTTTTTTTTTTAAATAAAGTTTCTTCTTTTTCATTAAGCATAGAGAGCGATTCTTCTTATAAACCACTCAAGAAGACCACCTTGTTATTACTATGAAAGATATGCTGGCAGCAAAATGTAAAATTTGTGGGGGCTGGAAGAGGGAAGAAAAACTTTTGTGATAGACTCCAGAAAAAGTTCTATATACAGTAAGTGCCCTCAGTTGTGACAGAAGAGCCCCAAAAGAGAGGCATAATAAAGCGAACAGACCTAGCCAAATACACGTATTATATTTTTTCTTCTGAAATAAGCACAATTGGTGACATTTTATGGAAAACATAATGTATTCTAGATCCTCAAATGAAGCAAACAATTCACTCAACAATTCTCCAAGGTGGAATGTGCAAAAACTGTAAATAAATTTTTAGCTAAATCTTATATTCACTAGGTAATTATCAAACTTACATAGCAATGCAAACATGCACTAAACAACTGAAATTGACATTTTTTATTGGGTTAGCATTCTATTGTCCCATTATCGTTCCCATTTTATTTCCTCAAATTGAAAGCTTGAACATTAATTTGACCCTGAAAAAATCTATCAGAAGATACTTATTATTAAATTAATATATCCTCCAATTATCCCAGGCAGTTTATCAGTTCTACCAATAAAATAATAAATGTATTTCCACGTTGCTACAAATTAGTGAATTCTACTTATTAATGTAGTCTCAGATCCCAACTTTCAAATTGCTTGGGTACCCATGAGCAAATTATTTCTTTAAGACCCAGTGATCATAGTTTGTTTTATAGTAATTTATTTGCTGGAAGACACAATTTGCAATGATGTCATGGTATTATATTTTCTGCAGGTTACATTGTCTTAAGCAAAGAATGCAAGAATGATTGATAACACTAAAGAATTTCCTATGTTTCATTCTGAAGTGAGTGCTTCAAAATACTATGATGATGGATACAAACACAGTTGAATCTCCCCTAAATGCTGATTTTAATAGCTAATAACACTCTTACTCTAGGTCTTTAATATTTGCAGGCTTTTGTCTCAACGGTAAACATAATGATTCACTATAACCACACCCATATAACAAAGAGCCATTTTAACTGATTCCTCCTTTAATCCTGATAAAAGATTTTTGTGGCACTCCAAACATAAGACATTTTTGGTTTCCTTTTCCTGTACATAAGCAGCTCACAAGAAACAGCTCTTTTTAAGTTACATTTCCTATAAAAATGTGCAGAAACTCTCTTGTAGGGGTGGGAATCAAAACGAAGCTGCTGGATAACATAAGTGCTAAGTCATGACCCATATGTCTACCCAATTTGCTAGATTCCCAGACACGACTTCCTTGAAGGCAGATGAAGGAACACAAAGATGTGTGAGAAATCAGAATGACGAATGGCTGCATTCCATCACCCTGCTCATACACAGAGGGTATTCAACCTGGAAAATTTACTATAGTACTCTCCTAAAATTTTCTGTGGGGAACACTCATTTGATAAATTCCTTATCAGAGTCTCTCAGAGCAATGATACAATGTTTTCTACTCATCATATCTAAAAATAAAAGCAATTATAAGCAAAGATAAAAATACTCTAAGAATGATTTCCAGGCCAGGCCTGGTGGCTCATGCCTGTAATCCTAGCACTTTGGGAGGCCAAGGCGGGAGGATCGCTTAAGGGCAGGAGTTAGAGACCAGCCTGAGCAAAAGTGAAACCCCTATCTCTACAAAAACAGAAAAATTTGCCACGTTTGGTGGCATGTACCTATAGTTCCGGCTACCCAGGAGGCTGAGGCAGGAGGATTGCTTGAGCCCACGGAGCTTTGATGATGCCACTGCACTCTAGCCCATGTGGGCAATGGAGTAAGACCCTGCCTCAAAAAAACTAAATAAATAGAAAATAAAAATCGTATCTAAACATAAAGCAAATACATGTTTATGTCTATAGAGACTCAAAAAAGGACTTAGTTTTCATCACTGTTGCAGTATTTCTTGTGAGAAATTGTAGAAAACTCAATAAAAAGCCTTCAGCATATATTAAAGTGACCAAAAGAAATTGGAGATGAACTTGGCAAAGCTACTTAGAACGATCAAAACACTACAAATCAAATAGAAATTTGAGATCTTAATTTTTAAAAGTATAAGCTGGAAAAAAAACATGTGAACTTACGTGTAAGTATCTAAAATTGTATCTAAAGTATCTGAAAATTGCTAAAGACCATAAAACACTGCTCACTGGGAGACAACACAAGAGAGTAGTCAGGAGCCTGGACTTCACAGTCAGGCAGTGCTTGCTGTGACTGCCAACTACGTTACTCGCAAGCTGAGTAATCTTAGGATGTTATCCTACATTACTGCGACTCAGCTTCCTGAACTGTAAAATAGATAATAGAATGAATATAAAATGTGAGCAAGATTTTATATAGAGAGGACAAAAACTGTTTAATTATTGCAAAAATTCATACTTTCCTTGTGCAGATAGAATATTAACAGAAATTGACCATATACTAGGCTATGCATCAAGTCTCAACAAATTTCAATGACTCAAATTATACAAACCATTTTCATGACTTCAGTGTAATTATTAATACAATATAATACAATTATTAATGACAAAATGGCAACTAAAAATTGCCAATGACTTCACCAGGAAGTTTCACCCAAGATCCAAGGAAGAAATCTTCCAAACTTGTACAGAAAAAGGGAACAATCTCCAGCTCAATTTATATAAGCTTAATCACGAACTCAAAATGGATAATAAGAGAAGGAAATTTTCAGGCCAATTTTACTCATGAACATAGATATAAGAATTATAAACTAACATCAGCAACAGAATCTAGATATATATTACAATGATAGTACAGCATGACTTAGATTTATGCCCACCTCACGCAAGGTGTTTTAATATTAGAAACCAATTAATATAACCCCACTGACAGATTAAAAGATGGAACCTGGCCGGGCACAGTGGCTTATGTCTGTAATCCTAGCACTCTGGGAGGCTAGGCAGGAGGACTGCTTGAGGTCAGGATTTCCAGACCAGTCTGAGCAAAAGTGAGACCCCATCTCTACTAAAAAATAGAAAAAATTAGCCGGGCATGGTGGCACTTGCCTGTAGTCCCAGCTATTTTGGAGGCTGAGGCAAGAGTATCGCTTGAGCCCAGGAGTTGGAGGTTGCTGTGAGCTAGGCTGACACCATGGCACTCTAGCCTGGGCAACAGAGCAAAACTCTGTCTCAAAAAGAAAAGATGGAATCTATAAAATCCTTAACAAATGCAGAAAAGGTATTGGATTAAGATTCAACATCAATCTTAAAACAAGCAAACAAAAATGTTTTAGCAATCTAGGAATTTTTGTTTTTGTTTTTGTTTTGAGACAGTCTCCCTCTGTGCAGCGAGTAGTCCCCCTCTTATCTGTAAGGGATACATTCCAAGGCCTCTAGGAGACGCTTGAAACCATGGATAGTACCAGCTAGAGTGCAATGGTGTGATCATAGCTCAGTACAATCTCAACCTCCTTAGCTCAAGCAATCCTCCTGCCTCAGCCTCCTGAGCAGCTGGGACTACAGGTGCGCACCACCATACCCAGCTAACTTTTTTTTCTATTATATATTTAGTAGAGATGGGGTCTCTCTCTTGCTCAGGCTGGTCTGGAACTCCTGACCTCAAGTGATCCTCCCGCCTCGGCCTCCCAGAATGCTAGGATTATAGGCTTGAGCCACCATATCCAAAAAATAACTTCTTTTAACATGATAAAAAAGTATCTACAAATACCCTAATGCTAAAAGATTTCCCTCTGAAATCAGCAACAAGACAATGATGGCTTCTATCCCCGCTTCTATTCCGTATAATAATCTCCCAACCTTATCTGCAGGGGATACATTCCAAGACCTCTAGTAGATGTCTGAAACCATGGATAGTACTGAACCCTATATAAAAAGGCACACTTCCTTTTATTGCATTTTGCAGATACTGAACTTTTTACAAACTGAAGATTTGTGGCAACCCTACATCAAGCAAGTCTATCAGTGCCACTGTTCCAACAGCATGTACTCATTTTGTGTCTCTGTGCCACATTTTGGTAATTCTCAAAACACTTCAGACTTTTCATTATTTTATCTATTATGGTGATCTATGATTTTACTATTTTAATTGTTCTGGAGTGACACAAACCACACCCGTATAAGACAATGAACCTAACTGATACATGCTGTGTGTTCTGACTACTGCACCAACTGGCTGTTCCCCCATCTCTCTCCCTTTCCTCAGGCCCTATTCCCTGAGACACAATAATATTGAAATTAGGCCAATTAATAACACCTCCAATGTCCTCTAAGTGTTCAAGTGAAAGGAAGAGTCTTATGTCTCTCACTTAAATCAAAAGCTGGAAATAATTAAGTTTAGTGAGGAAGGCATGCTGAAAGCTGAGAGAGGCTGACAGCTAGGCCTCTTACATCAAACTCTAAGCCAAGTTGTGAATACAAAGAAAAAGTTCTTGAAGGAAATTAAAAGTGCTACTCCAGTGAACATGTGAGTGGTAAGAAAGCGAAACAGCCTTATTGCTGATATAGAGAAAGTTTTATTGGTCTGGATAGAAAATCAAACCAGCCATAACATTCCCTTAAGCCAAAGCCTAATCTGTAGCAAGGCCATAAATCTCTTCAATACTATGAAGGCTGAGAGAGGTAAGGAAGCTGCAGAAGGAAAGATGGATGCCAGCAGAGGTTGGTTCATGAGGTTTAAGGAAAGAAGACCTCTCCACAGCATAAAAGTGCAAGGTAGAGCAGCAAGTGCTGATGTAGAAGCTGCAAAAAATTGTCCAGAAGATCTAGCTAAGATCATTGATGAAGGTGGCTACACTAAACAGCAGATTTTCAATGTGCGCAAAACAGCCTTCTATTAGCAGAAGATGCCATCTAGAACTTTCCTAGCTAGAGAGGAAAAGTCAATGCCTGATTACAAAGCTTCAAAGGACCAGCTGACTCTCTTATTAGGGGCTAATGCAGGTGGTGGCTTTAAATCAAAGCCAATGTTCTTTTACCATTCTAAAAATCCGGAGGTCCTTACGCTAAATCTACTCTGCTCTATAAATGGAACAAAACCCAGGTGACAGTACATCTGTTTATAACATGGCTTACTAACTATTTTAAGCCCACTGTTGAGACCTACTGCTCAGAAAAAACGATTCCTTTCAAAATATTACTGTTCATTGATAATGCACTTGGTTACCAAGGCATGGGTCTGCTAAAAAAAAAAGAAGGGATGATTCACATCCCAGGAGGATGAAGTGGGGTGGCACAAGATTTCATCACACTACTCAGAACAGCCTGCAATTTAAAACTTACAAATTGTTTATTTCTGGAATTTTCCATGTAATATTTTCTGACTGTGGCTGACCATGAGTAACTGAAACCCTGGAAAGCAAAATGCAGATATGGGGAAAATGCTATACTAAAGGTCTCTAGGGCTAAAAGGTAAAAAAGAAAGAAAGGAACAAATGATACAAGGATTGAAAAGTATATCATATCTATTGCTTCATAACAAATTATCCCTGAATTAAGTGGCCTGAAACAAACATTTAAAAAGAAATTTTTTTAAAGGAAGAAAAGGAAAAAAACATTTATTATATCACAGTTTCTACAGGTTAGGAATCAGGCACAGCTCAGCAAAGGCCTTTATCTCAGAGTTTCTCAAAAGGCTGTCATCAAGGTGCCAGCTGGGCTTAGAGCCACCACAAGGTTGACCAAGGGAGGATCCACTTCCAAGATCACTCACAAAGTTGTTGGCAGGCCTCGTGTCCTCGCTGGCTGTTGGCCAGAGACACCAGTTCCTTGCCTGACAGGTCCCTCTAAGAGCAGCTCACAACATGACAGCTGGCTTTCCTCGGAGCAAGCCAGGGAGAGAGTAAGAGAGGGGACACGCGAGATAGAAGCCAGAGTCTTTGTGGAATCTAATCTCAAAAGTGATATCCCACCACTTTTGACATATTCCATTAGTTAGAAGCATGTCGTTTGGCTCAACCCACACTCAAGGAGAGGGGATTACACAGGGCATTAAATACCAGGAGACAGAGGTTACTGTGGACATTTTAGATACTGTCTACAACAAAAAGGAAAAAGAAAAACTGTCGTTGTTTGCTAATACGTAATGAACGCAGAAAATGCAAAAAAAAAAAACCACACTAATTGTTTAGAATTAATTAGAAAGCCTAGCAAAGTTATTCGTACAAAACTCAGTAAACAAAATTCAGTTTTATACTCTATACAAGCAACAAACATTTGTAAAAGGAAATTTCAAAACAACACCACTTACAATAGGATCAAACATCAACATTTATCAGTTGAATAATAACTGATGAAGCAAGGGGATAGGTACTATTCTCTTTACTTTTGTATATATTTGGAAATTACTAACATTTCTTAAAAGTATCATCAAGTACTTAGGAACTAAATCTAACAAAAGATTTGTAAACCTTGACAGGACTAGAAGACTTAATATTGTAAAAAAAGCAGTTCTCTCCAAATTGATTCATAGATTCAATAAAATCAAAATCAAAATCTCAACAGGGTGTTCATGTGTGTGTAGCTTGACAATTCATTTTATACAATTAAAATTTGTACAATAGTGAAAAAGTCCAAAAATACATGGAAAAAGTGTTCAGCCACATTAATAACCATGGACATGCAAAATAAAACCATAATCAGATACTATTATATGCACCACATTGACATTATTTCAAACTCTCACAATAGCAAGGAGGATTAGTGAGGATGTTAAGCAAAAGAACTCTCATATACTGTTAATGGGGGTAGTAATTAGCACAAATGCTTTGGAAAACTGCTATTATCTACTCATCAGTATCACTTAGGTAGTGGTTATGTTTTATGATCCCTTCATAAGTATGCTATACTTATTTTAAAAAGTAGTCTTTAAGAAAAAGAAAGACAACAATCACACATACTTCCACAGATAAGCAATAGGAGATTCCAGAAAATAAACGCTGCCTTGGAGGGCAAAGAGAACAGAAAGTATTTAATAGAATTATTCTTTGCTCTAAACAGAATGCTAAAAGTCTCAGAATAAATCCTGGAACACTAAAAAATCTCCCATTACATTACATAATTGGAATGTAAGGTGGTACCCAAAGCAATAGGAACATTTTTATCCATTTTTAAATAAGCAAACTCTGTGTCTGCAGTAGGAGGCATTCTGCCACAAGAGAATAGGGGCAGATCTCAAGTGCAAGGAAAAATCAATCCAGAGAGTACCACAAGCCAATTAGTGGGTGTTGCTCTCAGTTTTTTGGGTAATTGCTCTCAGAGGAATCTTCCAGGTGCTTCACAATCCAAGTGCACCACTCTTTTACAAAAGGGCAAAGCAAAGAAAAAAAATTGACAAAATACTCTCCTAAAGTCCAGGACAAAAGCCCAAATCTCACTTCTTATTTTCTTACAGAAATAAATGGCTCATGTGAGAATACTGGCAAAGCCATTTAAGGATGTTAACTGATCTAAATATCAAAATTAAAAAAAAAACAACACTAGATACAGTATAAAAAACAGAATTTATTTACATTCCATGTACTTTCAAAAGGATGAAAATATATTTATAAAGAAGTAGTCTCGTTTTATTTAACTGATTTGTGTTTCTCATAAAAACAATAAAAATTTCACTTAGAATCACAGGTCTAAGGTAACCCGAATAATTTATCCAGTTCAACCTTCCATCTTTAGCTAAGACTGAAACTATGCTATTGTAGGCAGATGAAAATCCACTACACTTATAGGTAAACACCAACTTATATGTTATAAAAATATCAGTTTTAATAAAATCTGTCATAGCATCCAACAAATCTGCAATAAAAGACATAGTCATCAAAATATAGGACATTAAGATTTTTGTACAACAATGAAAAATGGAATTTACATAGGAGAAATCACAAATGGCTATTAAGCCAACAGCATCACAGTAACAGCACACAGTGTCTTTCTTATTCAAGTATACACAGTGTTTTTAAGACTTGGTTATAACAAAGATATCAGTCACTGTTGTGACGATAATAGCTGTGTAGGATGTACACACAACTATTATAAACACCATGAAAAACAACAAATAAAAAGATGAAAATACTTTACCCTTAAATTTGGTAACAATTACAAACATGTTAACATTGCCACCATATATTTGACTCAATTGTTTTTATTGACTTGTACACTTTAAAAATAGCACTGAATTTTATAAAAATACTGATAATGGCTCAACAGTTTTTAAGCCAGATAATCTTTATCTGAATTTCAGTAGTCTATATTTTTTGCATTTCTTCCTTCAACCACCATAGTCCTTCTAACCCACGAATCATTCAAAACAACAACGACAACAACAGAAGGTCTCTAACCCCTGTTGCTGTGGAAGTATTACATCCGAAAACTTCTAGTTCTTTGAAATGGTTGGAAAGGCTTTTTTAGTGCCCACATTAGTAGCTGTGGTTTTGGTTTGAGTTTTTCAGGAAACAAAAGTGCTTCACTTTCTGGTGTAGGAAATCGTTCTCGGTAGACTTCAGGGTAGGATTTCTGAAACTAAAAAAAAATGTCTAAGAAGAGTCAAAAAGACATACAAGAGCCAATAAAATTAGGCAGCCACATTTTAAATAAGAGTTTCTGATCCCATGATTTCCTGTTTTTGTTTTATTTTTGTTAAATTATTTGATTCCAATTTCTATAGCACTAATTCATCTTTCCTTTGATCCAAGCTTCAAATAAAGTTTTCTTGCTAGTCATATTTCTTAAACATTCCCCAACTGCCAACTATAAATAGACCTCACTTTTAAAATATTCACAAGTCCATTCTGACTTGAAAATAACTTATGTTCTACACAGCTAAAGAAAATTTCAGCCCAATTACATGTCACCATCTCCCTGCTTCTCCACCTCTGCCCCACCAGCTTCTGCCCAACTGGAAGAGAGAACATTTTGGTATATATTTTTTGGTGAAAGGCTTATAGAGAGAGTGTATTTTTCCTCTGATCTTCACCACTGAATTCTTCTCCAAAATTAATCTGAGATTATGATTAGGAGTGTAGAACTCCGGTGCTCTGTGTATAGTCCTGCATTTGCAGTATGACCTGGAATCCAGCTGTGCAGAGTTGAGTCTTTAAAAACAAAACCATTCACCTGATCGGGGATTGATCTTTAAGAATGGTCAGAGTAAACCTATTCTGAGTTGAAAACTATTGTCTCACATAATAGGAACTAAAATTTAGTGCTACCTGAGGCAAGAAACCAATTTGATTGTGGCTATCTAAAGCCGATGGCTTTTAAACTAGACATTTTACATTTGTGAATTCCATCTGATTTGCCTTTCGAAAATATCAAAAGAAATCTGCCCTCACCGATAGCTTCTCTGAACTTAACGTAACTGTTCTGATAATTCACATCATGCCACATATCAAAACAATGGACAAATATTAGAGAATAGCTCCATAATTAAAGAGTTTGATAACGTAATCTACATTGGAGAATAAAGATCTGAGAAACTGACCACAACTGTGTAAATCAATGAGACTTCTGGAATATATGAAGTGAATAATACACTTTCGAAATTTCTATGTCTCAGAAGATGAGATTTATATGAAACTTCTATTTATATTAAAATAGAGGAAAAAAGAAGAAACAACATAAGAACAGTAGGGAGGAGAAAAAAATGACTTATAAAGAATGTCCTTTTTACCTGCTTCAGTTTTTTCTTTTTCTCTTTGCTGGAGAGTTTGGCATCTGTTATGACTTCCTCCAACAAGGCTGCCAGAGGTTCCTGAGAGCCGTATGCTCTCTGATATTCAAATTCCTCTGGACTAATTTGACGGCAAAATGATGGAGCAGATATAGTGATATCCATATCAGCTCCTGGGTATTTTATCTGAGGCAAAAAGATTAGTAGAGAAAGAAAATGGTGCATTGTCAAATAAACTAAAAAAATTAGTTCAGATCAAATATGGCATATCTTCTTGCACTATAGGAATGCCATGTCATTCCTCTAAATTTTATTGAGGGAAACTATATTGAAAGGTAAATGTATTCCCATAACTTCAAAATAATATGATTTAAAGTGACACTTCTTTTATTTCAAAATATTAAGGGGGTACAAATGGTTTTGTTACATGGATACTTTGTACAACACTTAAATCAGAGCTTTTGGTGGGGCCATCGCCAGAATAGTGTTTATTGTACCCAACAGGTAAGTTTTTATTGTCCACCTCCTCTCCCAGCCTCCTCTCTTCTTGGTTTCCAAGGTCCTTTATATCTCATTGTGCCCATGTGTGCCCATCGTTTAGCTCCCACTGATTAGTGAGAACATATGACATGTGGTTTTCCATTCCTGAATACTTCACTTAGCATAATGGTCTCCAGTTCCATCCAAGTTGCTGCAAAAGTCATTATTGCATTCATTTTTAGGCTGAGTAGTATTCTATGGTTTGTGCGTGTGTGTGTGTGCGTGTATGTATACATATCACCTTTTCTTTACCTACTCATCAATTGATGGCCACTTAGGTTAGCTCCACATCTTTGCAATTGTGAGTTGTGCTGCAATAAACATTTGAGTGCAGGTGTCTTTTTGAAAAAATGACTTCTTTTCCTTTGTGTAGATACCCAACAGTGGGATTGCTGGATTGAATGGTAGCTCTACATTTATTTCTTTGAGGAATCTCCATACTGTTTCCCATAGAGGTTGTACTAATTTGAAGTCCTATCAAGACTGTGTAAGCATTATTATCTCTCTGCATTCACACCAGTATCTATTGATTTTTGACTTTTTAATAATGGTCATTATGATAGGGGAAAGGTGGTATCTTATTATAGTTTTAATTTCCACTTCCCTAATGATGAGTGATGTTGAGTATTTTTTCATATGGTTATAGGTCATTTCTTTCTTCTTTCGAAAAACTTCTGTTCATATCTTTAGTCTACTTTTTGATGGGGTTGTTTGTTTTTTTCTTGCTGATTTGTTTCAGTTCTTGTAGATTCTCGATATTAGTCTTTTGTCAGATATACAGTTTGCAAATATTTTCTCCCATTCTGTAGGTTGTTTATATACTCTGTTATTTCCTTTGTAGTGCCAAAGCCTTTTAATTTAATTAAGTCTCATTTATTTATTTTTGTTGTGGCTGTATTTGCCTTTGGGGTCTTACTCATAAATTCTTTGCCTAGGCCAATGTCTAAAAGAGTTTTTCCTATATTTTCTTCTAGCATTGTTACAGTTCCATACTTTAAAGTCTTTTATCCATCTTGAATCAGTTTTTGTATATGGTGAGAGATAGGGGTCTTGTTTCACTCTTCTGCATGTGGCTATTCAGTTTTCCCAATACCATTTATTGAATAGGGCATCTTTATGACAGTGTATGTTATTGTCTGCTTTGTTGAAGATCAGTTGGTTGTAGGTAGATGATTTTATATCTGGAATCTCTATTTTTGTTCCACTCTCACACTAGCACCATGCTGTTTGGGTTACTATAGCCTTGTAGTATAATTTAAAGTCAGGTATTCTGATGCCTCCAGATTTGTTCTTTTTGCTTAGGATTGTTTTAGCTACTGGGGGTCTTTTTGGTTCCAAACGAAGCTTAGGATTATTTTTTCTAGATCTATGACATAAGACATTGGCAAATCACTTTAGGCAGTATGGACAGTTTCTTGTTTTTTTTTTTTTTTTTTTTTTTTTTTTTGAGACAGAGTCTCACTCTGTTGCCTGGGCTAGGGTGCCGTTGAGTCGGCCTAGCTCACAGCAACCTTAAACTCCTGGGCTTAAGCAATCCTTCTGCCTCAGCCTCCCGAGTAGCTGGGACTACAGGCATGTGCCACCATGCCTGGCTAATTTTTTCTATATATTTTTAGTTGTCCAGCTAATTTTTTTCTATTTTTAGTATAAACGGGGTCTCTTGCTCAGGCA
>CAUYSK010013203.1:0-19209 GCA_963575035.1 Avahi laniger
ACCATGCCCAACTGATTTTTTCTATATATTTTTAGTTGTCCGATTAATTTCTTTCTATTTTTAGTAGAGACGGGGTCTCCCTCTTGCTCAGGCTGGTCTCGAACTCCTGAGCTCAAACAATCCGCCCGCCTCGGCCTCCCAGAGTGCTAGGATTACAGGCATGAGCCACCGCGCCCGGCCAGCATGTTTTTAATAAAAACATACTCATACGCCCTTTGGGGCCTTCACACTCCAGAGAAATGTCGCCCTGTGCACTTACGCATGACTCCCACCTTAAAAGGGCACATGTTGAGAGCATAAGATGGTTGTTGAAGTTGCACGTTCCGAATCCATGGCAGTCCCCTCCCTATTTAGCCCTGTCTGGGTTCCTCATTCTCTCATTTTCTTACCTTAGCCAGACACAAGTGATTGGAGGAGTGACGTATTGGTTAGGGATGCCTTCAGCTACAAATAGCAGTACGTGCGACTAATAATGGGCTAAACGGAGGGGTTTCTTTCTCCCACAAAACAAGCAGTCTGCAGGTAGACAACGGCTGGGACTAGTTTGAACCTCACTCCCTGGTTGCCTATCTCCGTACCTCAAATCTGTATTCAAGACAGAAAGAAGTGAGGACAGGGTTAGCCACTTCAGTGCCTTTATCAGAAAATAAAATGCCTTCCCGGAAGCCCCAAACCAACTTCTATCTCACCGGCCAGGACTTCATGTCACAGCCTGCTCCCGCTGCAAGGGACACTACAGAAGTGAGGAGTTGACATTTCTACCATAGAGGTAGCAAAAGAAAGAGGCTCGGGACTATCCAGTGGATGACCAGAGAACAAGCTGACCTCCACCCAGGGAAGTCCACCCCATCCTCCCTCCCAGACCAGGTCTAATGGTCCCTTTCCCAAATTGCTCAGACGGAGACGTCCTCTGTGAATTCACCTGGTGCCACAGTCACCATCAGCTAGACCGAGCGTGCTCCCTGTGCAAGGACCACATCACCACACTCTGCATCTGACAGACGAGAGACGGTGCTCGGTGAAGGTGTTCTGAAAAATGAATGCATGCACGCGGTGTGGGGATCCTCTGGACGTTGCCCGACGCCAGCTGCTGGAGACAAACAGAGAGCGCTGAATGAGGACATCTGTTTCCACCTGACATTCCATCCTTGTCCGTGGGCATTCCCCTGACGAAATGTGAAACCTCAACCCTGACCACTTGTATGCATTAAGTTCCTATGGGGCGCTTTTTGCCAAAGCCCTGCTGGCTCACGTGTGATAGAAATAGTCTAGTTTGGGACAGTAGACTTCCTTCCTTCCTAAAATTTTTATACACAGTTTTAAATAGCTATAGTCACTTGGTCTCTTGATGATATAAATCTTCACTGAGCATATCAGTACAGATCGCTGAAATGAGAAAAGGTACAAAGTATCTATTCATAGAAATTATTCTTGGTTGTACCTAAATAGGCATATAATTTAAAATATAGTCTGTACTTCCTGGAATTTATCCTAAGAAGATACTCACACAAGTGTGCAAAGATGTATGTGCAAAGTTGTATTTTTTATAGCAGTGTTTTATAATAAAATTTAGAAACATTACAACTCTTCACTAGGAGTTGGGTTAAATAGACAATGGAACACTATGGAAGTATTAAAAATCATCACGTAAGACATCTTGATAGCATAGAGATCTTGCGGGGTATGTCGAGTAGGCTATGTGTGTGTGAGCCATGACCCCTCTCAGGTTACAAAGCTGGAATTATGTGTGTAGGCATTCTGATGCCTACTTTTTTAAACTTGAAGTTTTTCTGCATTAATTTTTTAAAACAATGTGTGTGTATTTGTTTCACAGTCAGAAAAAAATAGTTTTCACAACAATATCCTTCAAATTAGTGAAAAATTAATATAAGATACCATGTATGAAACCTCGACTACTAGAACCAAGATAATAATAAATCTGAATAAGCAACCTGTTTGTTCTTACTTTATGTTCGTGAAAGTGGGAAATCAGAACAAAATGAACTATGACCAGGAATATATTGTAAATAATCAGGATATGTCTTGAAATACTTCTCTTCCATTTTCTCCTATACCTTATTCTACTACACTAAATAATATTCGTGACTACAAGCTCCTGCCAGTTCTTCTCTTACTGAATAAAGTGACTAAACTATATGGAACACAAGTGGACTAATGTATTTATGGACTAATATTTTCAACATCAAGGTCTAAACAAAAAGTATTATATTTTCTGAAAAGTCTTGAGTTAAACCAAAAATTAAATTCACAATTCTATTCCTTGAAAATCCCAATTAATAAAGTATTCACCGCAGAAACTTCCAAGAAGTGATTTAAAAATTCCTCTTGGAAATTCTAATATATCAAAGTACTATTACTATAAATGCCAAGTATAGGTAAAAATCCCAAGAATAGTTCACTTATATTATTATATTGTCCTGCTTTCTTGTTAAGAAGCATAATTGTTAGTAGCAAAATTCTGATGGACTCAAGTAGAAAATGGATTGGAAAAGAACATGTCAGTTCTATGAAATACTGAATAGCTTCCTTAGGTAGTAAAGAAAGAAAAGACAGCCCCAGAATAAAGATTTCAAAAAACAGAGATGCCAGAATATGTCCAGCATCACTCATCTTCTTGTTCATATGATCCTGTATCTGAAAGTAGAGTTTTCAGGCAAAAGAGTAAAGATTTAAAATTGTATTAATATTACTTAAGAAAATACACTTATCTAATCTTTTGTTTTTAATTAATAGTTAAGGCAGGTATGGTATTTTTCGTTGTCACCAGTCTTTCTTGGTCATCTTTTTTTGCAAATCTCAACTTCTTTTTTCTTCTGTAGATAAATCATAGGTAGAAATCAAGACAAATAATTCTGAGTTTCTCTTTTTAGATAAGGGTTTTACAACATTAGATCTAAAAGTTAAAAGCGATTTTTCATCCAGAAGATTTCTTCTAGCTTCAATAAATGCAGCTCCTGTCTCCTTGGACCCCTTGTCACCAGAAAGGAAAAGAAAGTATTTTAGATAAGTGCTCTTTATTTGCTCCTTACATGGTAAGAACTATTTCTCATCAACTTCATTAAAAGCAAAATGAAACAAATATCACACTGTAAGTTTCTTGACCTTTTAGCTGAGTACTCTTGTTCATTCAGCTCCCTGGAATAAAACAATTGTTTCTGATAAAATTAGATTTGCACTTAATTCCTTAAGATTGTAATCAAAATGAGTAAATACAGGGAGCTTAAAATTGCAGTTGTCTCTTGCCCTGCCAAGCACACACAGAATACCAGATATGTTGAGATTTGAAACTTGTTAAAAAGCTCTGTAACTATCAGCACTGATCCTTGGATTTGAAAAAAACTAGATATTTTGGGCTTTTTCAGAGTCAATTAATGTACTGTTTCATTGTAACAGTTCAGAGATTTGGAGAGAATTACTGGTATTAAGTAGAAATTTTGGAAATGAATAGTAGAGTTGTATTTAATTCTCTAAATTTGGTCTCATTAGCTTTCTTGGCATTATGATCAGAAATTTTAAAATTTCAGATAGCATGGCTGAACTCCTTTGATTCAAACAGCATGTGATTTAAAATAGCTTTGTATTTAAATGAATCTAAAAAAGACCAATTGATAAAGACTTAGATCAAATTAAGGAAAGTACAAATCACACTAATAAAATAAAAATTGGGAGTTAAGAATATGGGTGACAAATGTTTTAAAGAACCTCAAACTGATATATGATAGGGTGCTTTAATAAATATTTAATAATAGTAGTTATCGTGATTTGAAGAGATGCCCTTTGCTCTTCACCACACTCGGGCTTGGTGTATATTTGCAGAGAGAAACTATTCCAAGAGAACTGTTCTGACCAGCACTTCCACTCGAAGTGGTTTATATGCCCCAGGTAGAAAGGAATGCTATCGAGGCAGTGGATGTCCCTGGCTCTCAACCACATTGAGAGGGCGAAGACAGCAGGTGCTTATAAAACAGTAGAGCAAGAACTCTTTACTAACCAATGTTATTCCTTGTTAGCATTTATGGAGACATGGTGTGCAGTCACACATCAGGTATTGCTCAAGCACCTCCCTTGTGTTAGACGCTGTTCTAAGAAGCAGAGATACAACGGTGAACAATACAACCTGAGACCCTGCAAGGATAGGGCTTATATCTAATGGAGATAAACAATAAACATGCAAACAACAAGCCAGTAAGATAATTTTAGGTCCAAATAAGTGCCATAAAGAAAGGTACATTTGGCTCAGGTGTGTAGTAGTGACTAGGAGAGCTGCTTTATTTAGGGAGCTTTATTTAGGGGAGGCCTCTCAAAAGAGATGACATTAGAATTATGATTTGAATTACTAAAGGCAGGAAATCTTTTCCAAAAATAGTTTATCAAACAGAAAGAACAAGTGCAGAGACCCAGGAGATGACTCAGAGCTGGAGTGTCCTAGGCTCAGAATGGTGGCCCATGTTCTAGGGGAAAAGTGAAAAAAAGAAGAGTGGTAGGTGAAGTTAAATTAAACCTTGATGTGCCGGTTCCACAGCCAGTTGTAGCTATGTCAGCAAGACGGTCAGATACGCAAGAAGGGTTGTCAGTCAGGGGTCCAAACCTGCAGCGTGAGGTGTTATCTGTGAGTGTATTGAGCAATGTTAGGCCAATGAAACTCAGAGAGGGGTAATTAAGAAGACAGGATGACCAAACACAGAGCTCTGGGGCACCCCAGCATTTAGAGATCTAGAAGAAAAGGAGGAACCAAAAGAGAGACCGAGAAGTGACACACAGTGGGTAGGAGGAACACCAGGGAAGCCTGCAGAACTGTCCAGGGAGGAAGTGATTTATGAAGGAGGGTGTGGCTAACCATGCTGGATGTTCTACAGTGTCAGACGGAAAACGGACGACTGGCTTTGTAAGATGTAGGTTCCTGGTGGTCTTGCTAAGTGGGTTAAAGAGAAGTGAGAAGTGAAACAGCAATATGTTGGGGGCATTTTATGGGCAGGGGGACAGATAAACGAAGTAGTAGCTAAAGAAGTGGGATCAAGGGAGAGGTTTTGTTCACGGGTGTTTTTAAGTACGGGAAGGATGGGAAAGACATGTCCTTGATGGGAAGGAGATTGCAGAGATGGCAAAATTGGCAATGCGAAAGAGAAGGTGCATGATGTTAGGCACCAGTGCCCATGTGGAAGGATTGGTGTTAGATAAAAACAGCGATACTTCTTCTGTTGTGGAGAGAAAGGAAACAGAAAGTACCTGGAACAGATTTAGGAGGTTGGCGAGCGTTGTGGTCAGGTGGAGTATTATTTCTCCCATCACATCCTCCTTCATGAAGTATGGGGGCAGGGGGCAGCTGAAAGTGGGAAATGAAGAGCATTTGGGAGAGTAAAGAGAGGAACAGGTGGGAAATCGTTGTCTTCTTCGAATGGGAAAACACATACACTAGGGACATCTCATGAGACCCTCTGGCACCACTATCCACTCAAGATTTATGATAACAGATTGGAAGTGTGTCCAGTCAACAAAGGCAGGTGATTTTCTCTGGGGTGGTTCAACTGGCCAGATCCAGTTGCAGCTGGATTTGTTTAGACATGTTCAGGGGCTTTTCCAGGAGGGTATGGTTGATGGGCTGAAGGCAGAATATATAAAGGGGTGATTGCAACGCTGGCCATAGAACATAAGCTGGTAAGGAGGAAATTGAAGACATGAGGGTGGTGCACAGTGAAAAGGTGAAGGGGTCTGTGTGGAGGGGAGTATTAAGAACCAGTGAGCCAGGAGATGCGAACGGGTGGGTAACCATTGAGAAGCTCCTGCTAGCTATTCCGGAAGTGACACGCAGCTGTTGGTAATAAGAGGTGGCATGTGGCCCTGTAAGTGTGTGGCCGAAGTGGATTAGGGAAGACCATTGGAATGAAGGAGACCAAGGATGTAAGAGGCCAGAGCCTTGTAACATCAGCTGCCTGCATGTTGAAGCTGCTGAGCAAGCCGCCAGGATCAGTAACGGAGGGAAAGATGTTGGGCCATAGGACGCAGTCATTGGTGACCAAGGGCAGCAGTGAGGATATGGGTGGATTAATGCAGCAAAGACGACTAATGGGTGATACAGTCTGATGCTTGGGAGGACCTGGGTTTTTGAAGAAGGATAAAGGAGAAATGGTTTGGAAACTGCAAAAGGGACCAAGACGGACACCTACTCCCGCTGCCAGGCCTTAAATCATGTGAGGTATGGGATAAAATACTGTCCATCTGAAAGGATCACGGAAGTATCTTAAGGAGACAGCTCGCGTCTGATGCAAGAGTAGGGCAATCAGAAAACAGTGTCTGGGAAACATGGGCTTCTGATAGTGACCAAGGTGACCTTGGATATTAGGTGGGGTGAGATTGCCCCTGGAACTCTCCTGGAGGATAGGTAGTAGTCCAGTAAAGTCCAGGGCGTTGAGCGGGGGCCAACGTGCCTACGTCTGTACCCCAGCTACCGGGCTGGGCAGTAGGGGCACCCAGGGACTTCTTCAGGGACTGCTCTGTGAGGGAGCATCCTGAGCTGGGGGTCCCGGGCAGGAACTGGGACGGCCATTCTCCTCGAACCCATGAATGCCATGCCCGCTGGCAACATATCACAAGAGGAAATCTCTGGAAGTCAGGATTGTCACTGACTGTATGTATAGACTGAATCCAGTATATAAATACATGCTCAGAAGGGGTACTCAGCTCCTGGACAATTTCAGAGATTTGTATCTGTGACTCAGAATGTATTTTCCTGTGAAAATTGTTAAGTAGAGAGGGGGTCATTCTCAGGGAAGAGCATGAAGACATGTCACATGCAAGACGGATAAACCAGAGGTGCGCAGCACTCGCGTCTCTTGGACGCTGTCTGTTGGCAAAGAGCATTCTAACTGCTGCTTGCCTGCTTCCCACGTGAGCAGCCCAGCGCGTGCTTTCATCCTTTGTGGTCAGCCCGTTAGGTGTGAGGTGCTGTTGCTCGACCGTAAGATCTTTGACTCCTAGCGCAATGCCCACGTGACACTGCCCTGAAAAGCACTCTGAAATGTCTGGTTTCTGTTTCTCCCTTGATCTTTTTGGGAGGGCAGGAAAGGAATCCTGAGAAGACAAGAAGGAGAAAGAAAAGAAGGAAGAGGACCCTCACCGGCCTCATTTCTCCACTTGTCTGAAATGTGGAACTTTGTTTAAAGTTGTTACAGGGCAAGATGGAGCTGACTAAATTTAGGCACGTTAAGGAGCGGAGCCTGGGAGGGAGGTTTAGGGGATGGTCTTAAAGTACAGCTATGACCTGCAAACAAAGGAACGTTGTACAATTGCCGTTGAGGTGAGAGAGCAATCATGGTCTTTTGTGAGCAGGTTAGAAGGTGGAGCCTTCGGTTGTTCCAGCCAGCTTGTCTTTCTCCTCAACTGCAGCAACGTTTTCTGAACTAGCCTCGACTTCAGACCTCACGGCGACCAAAACCGAGAAAGCCATAGGAAAGGACCTTTCCTGGTTCCCACCCTCCGCTCGACAAGTCATGGGCAGCAACCACCCAATAAGGACTAGTTATGTCACCAAAGGCTCCTGAGGGAACAGACTGTTCAAGACAATGCCACAAAAGCCAAATGTGGGTTAAAAAAAATAATTGATCATTGATTTCCTTCCTTTTAATGTCTTTAAGAAGAAAATAAAGGTGTTGATATTTTGATGAGGTTTTTTGGGGTGTTTTTTTTTAATTAAACTTTTTGGGAAGAGCAGTTGTTTTTCATTTGTTGATTTGTAAATTCTTAAAAATGATAATTCTTGAAAATTGTGAAAAATACAGATTACAAAAAGAAAAAAAATAGCAACCATGAGTAGTCTCAAAACACCCAGTATTAAACATTCTTAACAATGTAGCGATCTAGTCTTTTTTCCTATGTACTATTTTTTAAGTAGCTAAATTATATTCTATGAATAGTCTTGATAAAATAAATTTGGAATCTGTTTTTAGATTAAGCCAGGAAACATAAGATTTCACAGTTCTGAAATTAATTATGAAGATTATCAGATTCAGGGTTTTTTGTTTTTGTTTTTTTTTTAAGAGACAGGGTCTCACGTTGTCATCCAGGCTAGAGTACAGTGACACAATCATAGCTCACTGTAACCTTGAACTCCTGGGTTTAAGCAATCCTGCCTCAGCCTCCCAAGTAGCTGGGACTACAGGCCCACACCACCATGCCCAGCTAACTTTTTAAATTTTATGTAGAGATGGGGTCTCACTATGTTGTCCAGGCTGGTCTCAAACTCTTGGCCTCTAGGAATCCTACCCTCTGAGCCTCCCACAGTGCCATGGTTCTGGCCACTGCCCCTGGCCAGATTCAGGGCTATTTCTTTAGTAGAAATATTAAATGTGGAATTTTGTCTTTGGAAAATATAAAACCATCAATATCTAAAAATTAAAAGGAAACGTTTTTAAATTAAAATTCCATAGCGTAAGGTAAACTTGTATTTCAATAACTTTCCACTTTTTGTACAACCGCATTTTAGGGGGGAATCTCATTTAAAATAGCATAAAAGCAAAGAATTAACATTAAACACAACTTGTATTACAGTTCTTTCTCTTAATCAGTATCTAAGTAAGAGCCAAGAAGAACTGGGGCAAGAGCTATTTTTATGTTATATGTTCTTTATTTCTGGGATTTGCAAGTGAAATGGCAGCAAAGAGTTTCCTGACTGCTGTTCTTAACTCTGGTTTATTTGCAAAGTACTGTTAAAAAATAACATCAGTTCTAATTCTTTTCCATTAAGGATTTACCAGACAATGTCAAATTCAGTATTCTGTTCATTTTTTTAAGAGAATGTCTTTTTTCTTGTGTGTGTATGTGTTTGTGTGTTTGGGGTGGGTGTGTGTGTGGGGGGGGGGTGATGAAAACAGTTTACTTCCAAGCGAAGATGTAATCCATCTGTGTCTTTAAAGACAACTATAATTCCTGGAGAACCACTGAGTTATCTGAAAAGCGTGAAATACTCAGACTTAAAGGTTTCTCAATTCTTCCCTCACATTTCTTGTAGCAAATGTGTCATCCATCTTGGGGGAGGGGGAGATGGCTTAAACCTTAATGCTTGATTTGCATAATCATGGAACAATTCACGATTCACAACGTATTCAGTGATCGAGTCCAGCTGATTATACTGTAGAAGGTGGGATGGAACAGAAAACTGGGCTATTTACGAGATTTCGGTAGATGGTTTACAGTGCTCTGCAGGAGACAATGCTGTCTCCATGACATCATGGACTGCACGTGGGCATGGAGACGCTGAAGCCAAGCACAGCCATTTCGTGCCTGGCCACAGGCTGAGCTGATGATGAGAACGCACGTGGCTCTGCGGGCCCTGCCTGCTGACATCTACTGGGGAAAGCAACAGGCCGGGACCTCCCTGGGGAATCCTACGAGAAATGAGTGCAAAGTTCAGTGGGGTGAAACAGTAGGTTTCTGAAAGCAGTGTTTATTTTAGAATTGGTCTTCATTCTAAAAATTGCCCCTGTGAGCTTTATATTCTTTCAGTGCTTGTTGAATGTCCCTGATCTCCCCTCTGCTCAGAACAAGCAGCACACGCAGAAAATAGAGTGAGAGGCTGTGATCTGTCATCGTCTGCTCCGTGCCGCTCAGCTGGGGCAGTGGGCCAAAGGTCTCAGTCCCTACCATCTTCCTTTTTTTTTTAATTTTTATTTTATTTTATTTTTTTATCTTATTTTTTTTTAATTTTTTTTTTATTTCGGCATATTACGGGGGTTCAAATGTTTAGGCTACGTATAGTGCCCTTGCCCCGCCCAAGTCAGAACTTCAAGCATGTCCATCCCCCAGGTGGTGTGCACTGCACCCACTACGTGTGATCTTCCTACCATCTTCAAAACAGACACCTTCCTCACATACAAGGAGTCGGTTTGTTTTAACCAACCAACACAATTAACAACCAAAGGAATGTTGCCTGGCCGGAAATCCTAGAGACAGTAAATAGTATGAGAATCCAAGGAGCAAAGGCAATCAAGAAAATTTTTATGAAGGAGTTTTAATGGAAATAAATAGGTATTTAATTAAAAGATACTCTATTCTTGGCTTATTACAGCACATAGTATAAGAGTTCAGGGGAGCTAATGGACTAAAGAAATCATAGCTTTAAATACAAGTAGGATTTAATTGCGCTGTGCACGTATACACAGCACAACACGGTACTTGCCATCCCCGAGTCTTAGAAGTTTTAACTGAAATAGAAAAGTGAATGTCTCACACACTTACATTCTATACTTGCTAAGAATCCCACCATCTCATCGTTTAGAAATAAAAGTAAGAAAGGGAGAAACATGTGTTGGAAAGCTAAAGGAGCACGTCAAAGATGGTGGAGTTATTCTGGAAGAACATCATAGGAAGAAGGTCTCACCTGTGCTCTTGGGGACCATCATATCATCGATATATGTCAGACACTGTCGTTTCCTGGGATCTGGTGCTACGCTTACACAGCTGCTCACTCACTTGGACATCTAAGTGCTGCAGTTACTGTGGAATTAGACTATCTGCATTTGTCTAAATGCGAACTCTTTCTTTAGCCAGTCCCATTGTCTGTTCAGAACTGGCATCCGTGCCTGTGTGCATGAGTGAGTGAAGTCCAAAGGCAAACTTTCAGCAAGGACCTTATTTTTAATATCAGAAGTGAGAGTTTTAAACTCTGTTTCTCAATTTGCTACTTGTTTTCATTCATAATTCAAATGAACATGAGAAATATAAATTGCCATCATGTGCCTATATTTTACTTTTGAAGTGGTATTATTTTCTTCATTTTAAATATATTTTTGGATGTCTTTAATGCATTCACTGTTATCTGAGTTTTTGTTTCATAATCATTGTTAGAAAGCAGTTTTAAAGTCATAGGGATGTACCTTTCCGTCCAGATACTTGCTGAGCTGTCCTGTGGGGCCCCGATGGCCTGAGCGGCCGTCCTCTGCCCATCTGTGGCTGCCCAGTCCCCTTTAAATTCCATGTGACTCTGACTCATCTTGATTCTTCCAAAGCTGGACTTGTAGTAGCTGCCTCTTTACCTTATCCTTCTGTACAGTTTCCCCCTAAAGTCTCAAGGCAATAAAGTCCAGAATAGAACTTAACACCTTGATATGGCCTATACTTTTTGCATGTTTTAATAAGAGAACCTAGACTAAAAATGCAAATAAGTGGTCTTTTATTTTTCTTCTTCAAATAGGGAACTTCCCGAATGCTCTTGCCCTTGGATGGAGCAGTCTGTGATAGCACTGAAGTGAATAATTCTATGTTTGGCAGTTCTATGTCAAAGCAAGTCTCACAAATGCAGCAGATGCACGTTCTGGGTGACTGCCGTTAGCATGCATCTGGGGGGCTGTTTACTGCTTATTGGCAGATTTGGGGGTGGGGAATGATGCAGGAAAGGGAACCAAGGACTTTCCCCCTCACTGTTTTATTTTCTGAGTGATTGCTCCAAAAGAAAAACCTTCTCAGTCTGCATCCGTAAATGGATCTTTTATATTTAAATGTTTGTGGTCCTGTTAACTGTTGAGACCGTTGAACCGGGGGTTTTTCACTGAACTAAAAGCAGTAAGCCTGGCCTCTGTCATTGTTTAAATTCCAATTGTTTCTAAAAGAAAAGCATTTGAGAAAATATGTTTGTGCCCTCTGAATGGCATTGTCTGGTTTTGTAAAAGTCGACTTAGGGGATTTTCTCTGTGAAACCAATAAAGCAGCTTAAGTAATAGGAGCTAAATTGTTCTTCCTGGAACACAGCCAGATCAGTGGCCCTGGGAAATAGCGAAGGGCGCAGGGAACTCCAAGGTGGGGTGGCAGCTGCATCCCGATCTTTGTCCAGCTGGTGAGCGAGGGGCTGCTGCAGCCGCGAAGACCCCGGAGCCCAGCTCAGCCTTTCCAGGACCCTTTTCCTTCTTGGTCACTGACCAAATCGCTCACACTGTGGTGTTTCTGCTGTCCCTGTCCCTTCACCCTTCAGTCCCTTTCACCTTGGCAGCAGTTACTTCTGCAGCTCTCTGCAGCTGCTGCTTTTCCTTTAGCGAGTAGAGCTGGTGATGTTGGTGATATTTCGAAGTCTCTTTTCTAGAGAAGTAGGATGGATGGAGAGGATTGGCCTGAGCAACTTAAGGGACTTCCTCATTGACTCGGAGACAAATTTGGTATAGCTCTGTTACCAAAGTTTTGGTACTTGTCCCCGAGCCTGAATAAGAACGAAGAACAAGTCAAAGCGGTTTGAGGAAATGGAAAAAGAAGTTTATTAATTTGTCGGCAAATGAGGAAGGCGACAGACTAGTGTCTCAAAAGACCAACATCCTACCTTTAAGCAGAACTAAAGGGGAGAGGGGCGTTTCGGTGGTTGGGCTCATGTCTGTGTGACCAGTGTGACATGTCATGGCTTCAGGCTGTTGTTCAGCTGTAGTTGGTGGTTTTGGTAGACTTTGTCTCTGGTGAGGACAGTCTCATGACCTTTGTCTGGACAATTCTGTTGAGCCATCTCCCACTGATTTAAGGTGCTAGAAAACAAAGAGCAAAGAACATTTTCCTGCCCCTTTGATTACTGGCCTCAGGCAGGAATGCAGGTTTTAATTCCCAAAAAGGGTAGAAGTTTTAAAGAGACAACTTATAAAACATTTTGTGCTTTTTCAGACCTTTGTATCTGTTATAGCTTCTATAAATTACTTAATATCTGTCCTGTCTCTCCTCATTTGTACAGTGCCAAGAGTGAGAAGACCCCATGTTGCTTGTGCAGGGTGTCGCGAAGAGCTTGTCATGGTCTAAAGCTTTTTGACCACATTCATTTAAAGCCATAGCTCTTTCTTCTGTTCTTTCTGGCTGCCCTCTCCCTACCTTGTTCCCTCCCCTACCTCGTATCCATTCAGGCTCTTCTTAAAACCAGAATCTTTAGCTACCGTCTAAGCTCAATAATTAATTAGCCTCCATTTATTAGATGTTTACTATGTATTCTATATATATTATATTATAGATATCTGTGTACATTGTCTTATCTCCCCTACTAGATAGTAAATTTCTTAAACTCAAGGACAAAGCATTATCTATCTTTGCCTCTCCTTAGTATAGTGCCTTGCACTTAGTAAGTGCTGAATAAATGAGGCTATCACTGCGGTTTCAGTTGATTTAAAATATATAAATAATAGATATGTTATCTATTAGTTCTGTAGTGTCAGCACCATTGTGTTCTATTCCATTCATTTTCAGGAAAATGCTTACTAACTAAATAGGGTCCTTGCTTAGTTTTCTTCCCCTGCTATTTTCTTGTCTTATCACTTGTTCCCCCTAAGTATCCACTTACCTCTGGGATATGTGACTTGTCCAGAGACCCTTGTTGCTCAGAAGTTTCATATTCTTCCATGAATATTTGTTATTAGAAGGGAGAACAGGGGAGTGGGAATGTCTACTTCTATTCTCATTCCAACTCCTATTCCAATGATCACCACTATTTTTATATTCTCTCGTCTGTTCTTTGTGTTTAGAAAGAATTAGGTTCATGTGGGCTTTTAGCAGATAAAGAGAGTTATTTGTATCCAAAGAACTGAGTTATTTTGAGTCTGCCTTTATGAGAAGCACTGATTGTAAGTGAAGAGGAAAGATCAAGAGTTTCATATATTTTGGAGTTTTTTCTGTTTTAAAAAAAGTTATTTTAGATGCACTGAATATTTCATGGATTTGTCAACTAAGCAATTATTTCCTCAGCATCAAGCAGTTATCCCTAACTACTCTTTGCTTACTATTTTCATGACAACTAAAAATTTCTGAATATTTCCTTTGGTTTTGGGTTGCCTGCCAGAGCTGTAACACATGAGGTCTTTGTATTTTTTCTCCAGTAGTTGATGAAATCCAGTATTGAGGCTGTCTGCCTAGACATCTTGCAGAAAGAGATCTTTTTCTGATTTCTGAATGAGATCACAATTTAAATGAAAGGTTGAAGATCGAGTAGCAAATGAAAAGCCAGTGTAATACCAAACAATTTCCACCAAAAATATTCTGCATTTCTCTCCCTAAAGCAACTGTGGCTCAGCTGAGTTGTGGTGGTATGTCGGTATTCTTTCCTCTCCTGTATTTCTTTCATGAACCCATCTTGTTACCGCTTACTCAGTCCTGGAGAAAGGCTTCTTTAAGTACCAGTTCATTCTGGGAGGCTGAAATGGTAGCAGAGAGCCGTAAATATGTGTGAGCGATATGCACACAGCATCCCTTCTGCTTTTAAAGTTATAGTCTAAGATCTCTTAGCAGATGAAGGATATGTTGCTTTCACTCGCCATACAATTTTGGAGAACTTGTCATGTGCATGTCACTGTACCCAGCATTGGGGGACTGCATGATCTGGAGGAGACTACTGTAAATCGATCTCTTGTGTGGCTGGTGAAATCAGCACATTTTCTTTTAGAGTTACTCCTTCTGTAAGATAGAAATATAGTGTCTCATGAGTGTAAAACCGCTATTGCTACTATTACTAGCACCTGCCAGAACAAGGGCTTTGCTCTGTGTCAGGCACTATAGTAAATCCTTAAAGTATAATATCCCATTTAAACCTTTCAGCCCTCTGAAGTGAGTAATGTATTCTTATTTAGCATCTAGGAAGCCCGAGGCTCATAGAAGTTAAATTACTTGTCCTGGGTCAAAAAGCTAATGTGTTTCAGAGCTAATGTGTTCAAACCCAAGTCTGTCTGTCTTACCCCAAGTCTGTGTCCTTAGTCACTATCTGCTACTTTCTCCCTGAAGTTGTCAAATGCCAGTACTTCCTGAACAGGCAATTAATTACTTTTATTGGCTAGTTCTGGGATTTTCTTTCATATGACAGATGAGTGCATGAATAATTAGAACCCAAGGCCCCAGGTTTCTGTGTCACCCAGACTCAGAATGGGCCAGCTGGGGTATCAGAGACTTAAGACTCAAAGATGAGTTTGCTTGGGAAATAGCAGGAGGCAAGATGAAGGAGCCTCCTTTTGCCCCTTAAAAAATTTGTAATCCATCCTCACCCTGTTGCTAATGAGGCTGGAGAGAATGTAAAACCCTAAATCAGTATAGGAAACAAAGCCCATTTCCTGGCTGACACTTCCAGGAAAAGGCAGGCAAGCAAAGCATGGCAGTGGCGGGGGATTTGGGCACCCCTCTTAGGGCACTGCTGGGGGCCCTTCAAGCATGGAAATAAAAGAAAACCTTGTGTCCCCTCAGGGTAAGTTCGGGGCAGCCGGCCAGCCTCAGAAAGTAAATGGGCAATCTGAAGAGGACAGTGGCTCCCTGGGGGAGCCAGCGTCATAGAGTGTTTTGCTTCTCCGTGGAAGCTAAAAGACGGCATCTTAACGCATCGCCTTGAGTTGCTTTTCAGAAACCCCTAGCGAATCCAAGGTCACACCTGAAACCTCAGAGCCTGCCATTCTCACTTAGGCTGAAAAGAAGTTGTGCTCTAAAAGTTACACGTTATTAACTGTTTAAGGCGGTGCTTCCCACAGCTCGGTGCCTGTTCCAGCAGGATCAGCGTTGCCTGGAAACTTAATGGAAATTTAAATTCTCCGAGGCTGAGTCCCAGCAATCGCTGTTTTTACAGGGAAATTCTGATGCATGGTCAAGTGTGCAACCATGGCTTTAAGGTATACCTTTTTTATCATTGCAGATAGGTCTAGCGACAAATGAAAAAGCAAGTGATTTGTAATTGCATCAGCTCACCTACCTGGAGCTTAACTATCCGTTTCTTCATTTACCATTTATCGAGTGTCAAGCACTTTGAGAGGTATCAGTTTATTTCATTCTTATAATAATCCTGTGTGATATTCTTATGGATGAGGGAAGAGAGGTTCAGAGATGTTAGGTAACCTGTCCAACATTACACAGCAAATACTTGTCTTGGGATTTGATCCTAGTTTCTGGACACATGGTCTGAAAATTAGACAAAATATCTAATCCCAAAGAACTGTCTCACAGTCAAGCAGAGACACAGTTACACAAACAAAAATTAGAAAACCTTACTATCTATATGTTTTCATGGTGATGAAATTAACCTTTTTAGATTAACCAACCTGAGGATCCCTTTAAAAAAATCTGCATAAACCCTTTCAGACTAGAGGTATGGTAAAGAGATTAAATACAGTCTTTGTACACTTTATGATCATGGAACACTGTAAATTATTTTATTTTAAATCAGTAAGGCTTTTGAACGCGTGCTAGTGTGCAAATCATTCAGCAAACATGTATCTAGTGTGTACAGCACTGCATTAGGTACTGAGTAGAAATGAAAAAAAAACATAATTGATGGTCTCAAGTTGTTTAAAAGACTCTTGTGTATGAAATCATTAGAAAACAATAAAAGATAGAATATCAGGGCCTAAGTGACATGATGTAACAGTGTCCGAGTGAAGGGTGAGATCAGTGAGGGTCAGAGCATCCATTCTCTGCAAGTAATTCAACCCCCCAGTGTTTTCCAGGAGAATGAGTCTGTATAATCAGTAAATCGAAGTCCGTTACTCTGGGCCTTGGGCAAAAGACATGAGACGTAGCCTACTCTGTGGGTGTGTGTACTCGTGTGTGTGTGTGTACTCGTGTGTGCGTGGATGTATGTTTCCAAATTTGTGAGAATGGTTATGTACATGTAAAATTTTAACAGTAATTGCCAAATTGTCCCCCAAGTAGATGTATCTATTTGTACATTCTCTAACAGTGCATAATAATCTCTTTCCCCTTATATTCCTCATCATTTCGTGTTTATTATCAGTATTTTAATTTCTACTAATTTAGTGGGAAAAATAACATTCTATTTTGTTTGTATTTAAGGTGTATATGTTTGGGTAATTTTTCATATGCTTATTTCATGTTTATGTCCTTTGCCTGTTAGTTTTCATTGAAGGGTTTCTTTATTTGTAAGAATTCTTTGTATTGTATGGATAGCAGCCCTTTGTTGTATAAGTTGCATGTATTTCTTTTTGTTCTTTTTTTAACCTTTTTTCATATGCCATATAGAAGAGTTACATTTTCATGTACACAAAAATATAAACTATGTATTCTCTATGACTTGTATTTTGCTCCCGCTTAGAATTCCCTGCTTCAAAACGTTTTTCCCCCCTGAGACAGGATCTCCCTCTGTTGCCTGGGCTAGAGTACAGTGACATCGTCACAGCTCACTGCAACCTCAAACTCCTAGGCTCAGGCAATCCTCCTGACTCAGCCTCCCAAGTAGATGGGACTACAGGTGTTTGCCACCACATCCAGCCAATTTTTCGGTTTTTCTCCGGAGATAGGGTCTTGCTCTTGCTCTTGCTCTTGCTCAGGCTGGTTCTAACTCCTGGCCTCAAGTGATCCCCCTGTCTCAGCCTCCCAAGTGGTAGGATTACAGGTATAAGCCTCTGTGCCTGGCCAAAGAAAAAAAACTGCTAAAATAATCATTTGTGTTTTCATTCAGTTATTTTCTGGCTTTATTTTGTACACATGTATTTTTTAAGAAATCTAAATTTCATTTGGGATAAAGAGTGAGGAAACAACCTAGCTTCATCTTTTTCTTCTAATAGCCAACCACGTTGTTCTAGACCCAATCATTATGAGTAATCCACCTTAGCCCCACTGATTTCAAATGCCACCTCTATTACATACTAAACTCCCAAATTTGCTTGAGTGAGTTAATTATTTTTGAATTAGTTTTGGTCTCCCTGGCATCTTCCCCCAGATCAGTCTATGCTCCTAGAATGAATTGCTAGTTAATGAGAGACCACATTTGTCAAAACAGTTTCCCATGAACACTGCCTGTGGTACACTTTATAGAAAAGGAATGAGATGTAAACTGTTTTAAAGAGTATTTTTTATCAAGAATACAAGATTCATGATTTTAATGACATATTCTCCATGAGGACCCAGAGCAGGGCCTCGAGAAGAGCAGATTCTTAATAAATATATGTCGAATGAGTGAACTGGTGTTTTAGTATTGTCATGGTATGTCTGTTCTTACTTTCTAAAAGGTTAATGTAGTTCTTCCAGATAAGAAGTAATATACCTAAATGGATAGAATTCCACTATTTTTGATTGGGTTCTGTGTGTCAAAAGCTATAAAACTTTCTTCTAAGAATCTACCAAAGGAAATGAATCAAAAAGAAGAAGAAAAATTATATTTATAAAAATTCTTCTTGCGCTACTCTTATATTACCAAAATGTTGGTAGCAAGTAACCTAAAGAGCCAATAAAGTGCATTACTGGAAAAGTAATTTAAAAGAAAAATACAAAAATTGAAGATACGGTATGCCAACTATTTAAAAAATGCACACACATATTAATGGAAAAAGCCTAGAATGATTAATGTGGAAATGATATTTAGGGCCCCATTCCTTTATGTTCCCTTATGATAATGCTAGCTTTTTGTGTCTATAGTAATAAAATCAGTAGCACCATGAATCTAATTTAGTGCTTAAATTGAAGTCCAGGCACATGTACAGCACTTTTAATTGGGTATTATTTCACAATATTGGCCACTGAGTCAATACTTTGAGCTTTATGCAGGAAGAAATGGGTAAAACAAAATGATATCTACTAGCAGATTACTTTGCTGAAGTCCACCTATATAAATGTCAAAAGTTCGGCCAGCCTTTTGAGCACATGTCCAGGTGATATCTACCTTCTATTCTTTGTGTATACACATAACCTATTTCTTTAAATGCCTTTCATTTTTCCGAGTTAACCCAATATTTTATTTGAATTTACAGATCACGCAGTAAATTAGATTGATGTACGTATCTGCAGATTCTTTTGTGACTACAGAACAAGGAGGAATGAACTACCTCCCACTGGTAGCCATTTCTTAACTCTGCTTTCAACATTGTATATTCTTAGTGAAATCTTGGTAAAATATCGTAGCTATATATTTGTGATCTAAATATTTCCAGAAAAGGTTTTTGAAGTTCTGTACCTAATGCCAAAAACAAATGTGAAAGATATTTTCAGGAGGGTAGAGACAACATTTTTAAGAGGAGTGTTCTTTGTAATGGGCGTGTCCATTCGAATACCACGGGGATACAGAACGCCTTTTTTTTTTTTTTTTTTTTTTGAGACAGAGTCTCACTTTGTTGCCCTGGCTAGAGTGAGTGCCGTGGCGTCAGCCTAGCTCACAGCAACCTCAAACTCCTGAGCTCAAGCGATCCTCCTGCCTCAGCCTCCCAAATAGCTGGGACTACAGGCATGCGCCACCATGCCCGGCTAATTTTTTCTATATAT
>CAUYSK010013209.1:0-20775 GCA_963575035.1 Avahi laniger
AAGGCTGGGTGTGCTAGCTCATGTCTGTAATCCCAGCACTCTGGGAGGCCAAGGCAGGAGGATCACTTGAGTTTAGGAGTTTGAGACCAACCTGAGCAAAAGAGAGACCTCCATCTTTATAAAAAAGAAAAGAAAAAAAAAGAATAGAGGGTAAAGTATACATTTTATAAGGGGAGTGGATTAATAAAATGTGATATATGTATACCATGGAGTTCTACTCAGCCACAAAAAACAATGGTGATCTAGCACCTCTTGCATTATCCTGGATAGAGCTGGAGCCCATTCTACTAAGTGAAGTATCACAAGAATGGAAAAACAAGCACCACATGTACTCACCGTCAGATTGGTATTAACTGATCAACACTTAAGTGCACATTTAGCAGTAACATTCATTAGGTGTCGGGCAGGTGGGAGTGGGGAGGAGGGAATGGGTATATTCACACCTAATGGGTGTGGTGCTCACCGTCTGGGGGATGGACATGCTTCAAGGTCTGACTTGGGCGGGGCAAAGGCAATATATGTAACCTAAACATTTGCAGCCCTGTAATATGCTGAAATAAAAAAAAAAAGAGAGAGAGAATCTATGCAAAATTCCTGGCACACAGTAATTTCTAGGTACCATGGCAGCCACTGTTGGATGCCTTTCCATGCATCCCTCCTGCCTTTTCTTGCTTGCTAAGAGTTTTCTGATTCTGCTCAGGGTGGCCATGTGCCCAGTGCTCAGTCCATCATGGCAGGCTGGCTGCTGGAGAGTTACTTTCCCAGCCTGCCCTGCGGCTAAAGACGGCCATGGGACTTGGAGTTGACCAGTGACACCTTGGAGAAAGTGTGCTGGCTGCTTGCAGAAAAACTCTTTCTCACTCAACCCCTTCTCTTCCCACCTGTAATCTGGAAGCCATTTTGTGACCGTTCTGCAACAATCTGAGAATGAAAAGCCAACACGCTTAGGAGAACAGAGGAGAACTCAGAAAGAGCCCAGGCCCTCAATGATGCCCTTGAACTCTTCGTCAGAGCTGGAACTGCTCTTCTCCCCACCTCTCGTCATGGAGTGTCATTAAATGGCTGCCCTGGTTCAGCCTGGCAGTTGGCTCTTATATTTTATTCTGCTATTTGCAGCTGGAAGCATCCCTAGCCATTGTTCCCAGACCTACGCACACCTACCTCCCTGTCTGGGACTCTGGGAAGAACCGTATGAAAATGGACTTCCAAAGGAAGACCACCCATGTTTTCAAGATAATGATTTTCTTGACTCAGTAGTTCCAGTGGCTCCAAGATATCAGCTCCAAAACCCAGAGTAATCCTCAGCCTGGGCTGTGGTAAGAGCCACGTGGGGGTACCGGAGGAGGGGGGCAGGCTCTGGACCTCTGCGTGGGAAGCTGACCCCCCACTCACTCAGATGCCTTGATCCAGTGCCGTTGGCAAGCCATTTAACACCCGCCATGTGCCTCTGTTTCCTTGGCTGTGAAAATGGGAATCGTGATACCTACCACATAAAGTTGTTGAGGAGAACCTTCTCCAGATAGAGCCCCTCCTAAAGTACACATCGGTCCCCTGCTTAACCCCCTGGGCTCAGACGGCCTCCACCATTTAGCACTTGCTGACTCCCTGTGTCACTCACACACACCACTGTGGCTCTGCTGAGTTTTCCTGGGCTGCTCTCCCTCCTCCATGCCTTTGCAAAGGCTTTTCCCTGCCTGGAACACCCATTCCCCTGCCTTTCCCCTGGCCAGTCACTCCTCTGTTTCAGCCTCAGCTGAAAAGTCACTTCCTCCTGGAAGCCCTTCTGGACCCCAGTCATTCACATGAGTGTGGCACGTGTGCACACACACACACCCCCTTTCTAAAGTGCTCTGCTCTGAGGTCCCTCTATCTAAGCAACAGCTGCCTTGCCCAGGGGCCATGAGCTATAGAAGGACAGAGACCAGATCCCTCAGGCTCACTCTTGGACCTCCAGCCTCCAGCACAGCCCTGACACAGAGCAGGCAGTGGACAAGTACATATTTGTTAAGGGAATGAACATTTCCATTAAGATCTTAGCACAACTCCAGGCCTGTGACGGGCACATGAGATGTTCACAGCCACCAAGGCACAGCATAGTGCAATGGTTAAGTGTCCCTCCCACGGAGCCATCTTGCCTGGGTTTGAACTCCAGCTGAGCCACTATTAACTGTGTGACCTTTGGCAGGTCACTTTAACCTCTCTGGGCCTCTGTTTCCTCATCTATAAATGAGGGTCTTAATAATAATCTGATATAATTATTGTGAGAATTAAATGAGTTGGATAAAATATTTGTTTGCTTTTGAGACAGGGTCTTGCTCTGTCACCCAGGCTGGACGGCAGTGGCCCGATCACAGCTCACTGCAACCTTGAACTCCTGGGCTCAGGAGGTCCTCCTGCCTCAGCCTCCTGAGTAGCTGAAACTACAGGCATGTGCCACCACACCCAGCTAATGTTTTAATTTTTTGTAGAACTGGAGTCTCACTATGTTGCCCAGGCTGGTCTCAAACTCTTGAGCTCAAGCAATCTCCCTGCCTTGGCCTCCCAAAACGCTAGGATTACAGGTATGAGCCACTGTGCCCTGCTGCATTGGTTAAAATAAAGAAACCGGTATGTGGTAAGGGCTAGCTATTATTATTATTATTATTATTATTATTATTATTGAAACTATTATTAAGCCAGAGGTGTCCAAAATGAGATCCGGAGCAGGTCCGCCCACTGGGACCTCCATCCTTCAGGTTTCCTCCCTCACCCCCGTCTGCCACCTCCCCTGATGCCCGCTCGGGGCCCCTCCCCGCTCAGCAGCGCTACCTGTGCAAGGCTTGCCCTCCAGCTGCTCCTCAGCCTTCTTCCCGGTCCACCAGTGGTCACAGACGCACTCGCCTGATTGATAAAGTCCCTGTCTGGTCATTTACGATCTGGCTGCTGAAGAGGCAGTTCCTGCCAGCTCAAAAAGCAATTAATCTGCAAACAAGCTGGGCGACAGCAGGCCTGGGCATTGCAGTCTCGGGCTGAGGCCGCTCCAGAGCGCAGATAAGGCTGGAGTCGGCTATTTATTGCACATTTTAATTAAGTGCTTGTTAACGACGGTTATTTTAACAGTCATAAAATTACTGTTGTAATGCATTTTGTTGGAGAGAGAATGGAGGGGCCGCAGGACTTTATGAAAGCAACCACAGATTGCCTTCACTTTAAATCAGAGAATAAATTCTGAAGAGGAGGGACCGTGCTGTGGTCCGGGCCCAGACGCTAATGGTTATTTAATGCGCTCATCAGTGTTTGTAAGTCCCGAGCATACGGCGCGGACACAACAGCCTCCAAACCCTCTTTAACACTTATTTGAGATGACAGGAAAAATGAAACCGTTTGTGCTTTCAATGGAAAAGCAATCATTGGTACATTATATTCGCCTTGCCCTATCATGCTAATGCATGGTAAAAATGTCACCAAATGTATTTAAGGGCCTGATGGACTGTTAACGTTGGGTTCCTGGTACCGGACTGATTAATAAAAATCTTCAATTTGTATGTAAATGCAGCGAGGCCTCATATCATCGGCATACCTGCAACCCAGGGAAAATAATAAACTGAAGTTTAATGCCCCAATTATCAGCATTTATGGAACTCTTAAAGCGGTGGCGGCCCTCGAAGCGGGCATGGAGGGAGACGATGGGGATGGGCGAAGATGCGCCTTGTGGGATGTCTGGGCTTCTCTCCGGGGCCAGCATTGGCTAAGCTAGGCACACCACAGTGTGGTACCTGCTGCCATCCGAGGAGCGAGCCAGGTGGTGTCTCTGGATGGTGAGTTGGAGCTGCCAGCGGTGGAGAGATGTTCCCTGAGGCGGCTCCTCTCTGGCTAACACCCCCTCCTTGGAACGCTGGGGTACATGCCTGTGACTTTCTCTGCTCTGATTTGGAGGGATCACAATGAGTGGTCAGCCCACCTGCCGGGCAGGAGACTCGTGCATGCTCGCAGGGACTCACATCTTGGTACAAACAGCAATGGCAACAAGCCACTTTTTGGGTTGCTGTGTGTTTGGCCCAGGACTGAGTACCTTACATATCCTCTTAATCCTTGTAATTGGCGGTGCCAGACACTGGCTCATTGTTCACCAAATCCGCTTCCTTTTCCTCGTGGACGTGGAGCTAAACTACATTTCCCAGACTCCCTTGCAGTTAGGTGGACCGCTGCTTTGGCTCAGGCTGCTGAGAAGTGGACGCCGTGATGGAACCGGACGTGCGAGTGTTTTGTCGGGGACGGGAGCAGGAGAAAGCAGGGAGAGCCTTGAGGCCACACGAGGTCTGACTCCTGTGGGAGCAAAGCAGGGAGAAAAGAGAATTGAGTGGGAAAGTCTCAGACTGCATCACACTTCCAAGGAAGTTTCTGCCAGGCCAACAGGAAGTCTTTGAGCCGGGGTTGTCCACTGGAGGTGTCCCTGTTCTGGCCAGCATGGGCCTGGCTCAGGACCAGGTTCAGTCATTGGCTGGGAGCCACCCAGGAGAAGCAGGGCCCCCCTCCATGTGAAAGTGATGGTAAATCCAGGGGACAGCCACTGAAGCTTGGGTGCTCAAGAAGCAGAAATGGAAGAAGTTCCACTTATCACTTGAAGAAGAGCTACCCGCCCATCAGAAACACGCCTTCAGGACACCACTGGAGTGAGAAATAAGCTTTATTGTGTGAAGCCATTGAGGCTGAGAACCTTTCCATTACAGCAGCTAAACATTAACCCAACATCCACATAAAGCAAGTATTCTGGTCTCTGTTTTTCAGGCTAGAAAAGCGAATCCAGACAGATAAGTAACTTATCCAAAATTACACACTCCAGATGCAGCGTAGCTGGGATTTGGATGAGGGCTGTCTGACTCCACACAGCCAAAAACACAGGAACCAACCTAAAATGCTTCTACCACCCCCTGCCTCCCAGACATTGCTAGGCTCCATTCCCCTGTCCAGGAAAGACGGTGAGCTTCTCTTAGGGCTTCAGTTTGTGATCTTGGTAGTGAAGAAAGGGCGGCAGGTCCATATCTGGGGCGGCAGAGCCTGTCCCCACTTGCTCCCCTCTCAGGTTCAGCACAGCCCTACAATCACACCAACCTCCTAGGCCACAGCCAATCACCGAAAACTTCATGAGTATAAATAGGAACAGTTATTATTTTGGGACAGAATTGGACAATATCAATTAGTATTTTAAATGTAGGTTCTCTTTGATCCAGCAATTTCATTTCTTAAAACCTGTCTCACAGGAATGCCAGCCCCAGGATGCAAAGAACGTTTGGAAACAGACTTACCATGCATTGTCTATGATAGCAAAATACTAGACGTGACCCAATAGTCATCAACAGGGCCCGAGTTATATACAAAATATTGTATATTCTCTTACTGGTACATAGGGCATCTACTAAAAAGAATGGGATGGAGCTGTAGGTCTGTTTAGGGAAGATATATATTAAATGGGAAAAAGTTACAGAATATTATTATAACATGATTCCATTTTTATAATAAAAACTGTTATCTTTGCTAAAACATGGAGAAATGCTCACCAAACTGTTAAGAATGGTTATGGCTGAGGGGCAGGGGTCTGATACCTAAAAGAATTATCATTTCCTATGCTGTACATTTTTGTGTACATTTTTACAATAGGCAAAAATTATTTCTACAGAAAAATTATTTCTATAATCAGAATAAAACTTAAAAATTCTTTCATAAGTCTCCTTGGCAGACACCATGACCCCAGGAAGTTTAGAGAAGGAGTGGGGTAGAGAAAGAGAGAGAGGAAGAAAAGCCTAGAAAAGGCAGGTGGCAGGCTCCCTCTCTCCAGGGACCCTCGGAGAGAGCGTGTTGAACACATCCGAGTGGCCCCACTGAGGAGTGAGCAAGCTGGGGTGCTCCTCCTCCACCTCCATCTCCGGGTGGTTGAGGGCTGTTTCTGGAGGTGTCGGCAGCTCGCCAGCCTGTCCCACCCGGAGACGCAGCGCCCTCCTCCATCCAGAAAGAGCCCTCAGGCCGGAGATGTGGGTGTCCCACGGAAGCTGGAGGTGGCCTCTAGCGTAGACAGTGGGGACGTGTGTGGGACACCCACAGCCTTTGCTGCAGCTCACTTCTCATGCATTCTACCACCTTCCACACAGTGCTGAACCCCCGCTAGGGACACAGAAAACGCTAAATAGATATCGAATATATATTATGTATAGACACTTCAACTAGGCTAGGAACTCCCCTCCTCTCCCTCAAATAGGGGTGGGCTTTTAAAAAATTCTTTCTCTCAGTTGTCAATAATATGCAGGACTCTAAAACAAAGATGACAATAATATAGTTTGAAAAGGCCAATGACCACATCTGAGCAGCTGTTACGTGCCAGATACTCTATATGCATGATCGGGTCTATCCCTTACAGCCCGTGAGGTGCGTGCTGTCAATAGCTGTGGTCTTGGTTGTGGTCTTGCCCACCAGTCTTGCAGCCCGAGCATGTGTGTAGGGTACAAGCAGGGCAGGATCCAGGATCATCCAAAAATAAAACATTTGATAGATGCTATTTCAAAAGTCACTGAAGTCAGCACTCGGGGAAAACTCAGGCCGTTGTTGAATTCTCTTATACTTTACGTACCAGTGGTATGCTGAATTACTGTGTTCTGAGACAACTTTGGGCCTCTAAATACCTATACGAGGCACGCGTAGGCCCCTATACTCCAGCCACAGCTGTGTGGTCAGTTCCATGTGGGTTTGGATCAGCTTCTTGCAGTCACCAGTGGACACCGCCTTGCCTGGATTTGGCCACGTTCCTCTTGCTTCCCGTCCTGGGGCTTCCCTGACACTGTGGGGTTTTTCAGACCTGCACAAACCCACTCAGTCCTCACCAGGAGTGTGTACCCCAGGAATACAAGGGGGTTAATGCCTGTGGGACCACCCGTGACCAACAGAGGTGGACAATGATGGGAATTCCTCGTTTCATCTCCCAGATGGGCAGCACTGTGACACATTTGTATCACACCTCCTCTGCCATCCTTGGGTACCCCCACGCCATCCTGCGCTGCTGCTCTCTGGGGTTTTCCCAGGTTAACTAGCTGCACGTTGGCCTTGCCTTAGCATCTGCTTGGGGGGAGGCCAGGCTCAGACAAGGTTTTAATCAGAAAACATCAGAGTTCCTGAAGGGCTAGGGGTTTGAACTGGGTTTCTAAGTAAGAAAGAGAAATAGCTTGGCAGAGAGAAATGGGATGAGGAACCCCGGAAAGACAGGGAGAAAAATTAAGCTGAAAGCGGGGGGTGGAAAGAAAGAAAAAAAACTCAATTTTCCGGGGAGCTCACTGCTTACCTCTTTCTAAGTTCCAAATTGCCTTCGCTTTCTCAGGATTCCAATCAAGGCTTCTCAAGAGGAAGCAATTTCTGCCAGGGCATGGTCTCCCGCCCGCTGACCCGGGAGGTGATCTCAAAACTTTAGCTGTAAGAACCCCAGCAGATGTTAGCAAATCAGCTAGAAAAAGAAAAAGAAAATCGGACCCACAAGTCCTCGTGCAGCCTTCTCCACCTGACCCTAACGAGAATGTGGCCGGGCTCCCATCTGTTGGGAGCTCCGGGACAGACAGGAGAGGGTCAGGTCTCCACTGCAACACACGTGCACAACCAACCGAGCAACGACACGAACGCACGCAACCCTTTGCCCCAACAGCTCACGGACAATAATAGAATAAAAGTTTCTCCAAGTTTTCCAGTATGAATCATGCTTCTCAAGGAGGCAGTGAGGACAGGTATTGACCACACACCGCCGCTCCCAGAAGGAGGCCATGACTCACTGCTAGTGGTCACTGGCGCGGTCTGGCATGGTCACCGCAACACAAGGTCAGGGCATAAGCAAGACAGGGAGCTCTTGACCGAGACAACGACAACCCCCAGAATGACAGGAAACTGAGTCCAGCTGCTTCTTTTTTCTGGGGCAGAAGGCGGGGGGACTCTTTGTTTTAATATTTTTATTATAGTAAAATATGTATAGCATAACATTTACCATCTTGATCATTTTTAAGTATACGGTTGGGTGATATTAAGTACATTCACATTGTGCAGCCGACACTACCACTCGTCTCCAGAATATTTTCATTTTCCTCAACTGGATTTCCGTACCCGTCAACTACTAACTCCCCACGCCCTGCGCCGAGCCCCTGGTCACCACCAGTCTACTTACTGTTTGTCTCTACGGGTTCGACTCCTCTGAGTACCTCGTATTAGTGGAATCACAGGGTGTGTGTTCTTTTGTGTCTGACTTACTCTATTTAGTATTTATCCATGTTGTAGCAAGTGTCAGAATTTCCTTCCTTTTTAAGGCTGAGCGATAATTCCATTGCACAGATACATCACACTTTGTTTATCCATTCGTCTGCTGATGAACACCTGGGCTGCTTCCACCTGTGGTTCCCATGAATAATGCCGCTACAAACATGGGTGTGCAATACCTCTTTGAGATCCTGCTTTCAATTCTTTTGCTTATAGAGGGAGGGGACATTTCTGTAACTTCAAGTGGCCCCACCACAAGCCTGGGGGAAGGAGACAGGATGTAGCAATGGACGCAGATTTTGTAACCGGACATGACTGGGTTTCAAATACCGATTCTGCCTCTTCCTCCACATGGAATAGTTGACTCTTGTTGGATGCTTATCTTATGCCAAATGTACTTCTAAGTTCTTCCACCTATTTTATTAGCTTATTTAATCTTCACAATAATTCTGTAGAGTGAGTACTATTATTAACCCTGTTTTACAGAGCAAGAAGGTGCATACGAGTTAAACAGCTCACTTGGATTTGAGTAAGTGGTAGAGCCAAGACTTGAATTCAGTTCCAATGCTCGCACAGTGTTCATGAGAATGACCACGATAATGACAACAACGATAAATGGGGGGAGGGGGAGGAGGTAGGTTTACTGTTTTCCCTGTTTTTCTCGCCAGGAAACTGAATTTCCAAATGGCTTCATAACAGGTTCAAAGTCACATGGTGACCCAGAATAGGATCCAGGATCTAAACTCAGATCCCTCTGCCAGCCAAGTCCCTCTCGGTCTGATCATTTGATCATCAGATCAGTCTCTGTGCAAATTCCTCTGTAAATGACAAGGACGGTCTTGGCGGCAAAGAGCTTTCGTGTTCTCCAGCCCTCCTAGCGTGTTCTTTGGCCAGAGCAGACATTCCAGGGACATCTGGCAGGGAGGCAATAAGATACGAGGTGTGGAAAGGAGGACGAGGAACATCCCCGGGCTGGAGACGAGGAACAGATCTGGGGGTGGGGGTGAGGGCCTCCACCTCAGCTGCAGGCGAAGGGTCTCTCTGGGTCAGGAACTGGACAGCAGATTCCACTAGAGCAGGGACCAGCCACCCTCGAGTCAAACAATTCACTCACCCTTATTCTTCCCCCGGGTATCACAGCACTGGATGTTTACAACCACATTGAAAAAGTGGAGACATGGGTGTTATTAGCCTCAATTTATGGGTGGGATATCTGGGCCCCTGTTTGCAGATGCCCTGGGTCCTGGGGGTGTGCCCGGGACATTGGCTTCCCTGGGACACTGGGAACATCCTAGTGGGCAAGTCAAGAATTTGGATTTTGCAGGAGTCTCAAATCCTCAGCAGCAGCTCTCTGGGCCTCAGCTGGACTTGAGGCAGTGGCTGATCATCAAAGCACAACAGAGATGACCCGAGGTCATAGCCCGATGACCTGACCCAGGTCATCAGGCCCATCCGGTTCCCCAAAGCTACCCGGCCGGGCCCTGTGCTGAAGGGTTAAACTTCCCTCCCCGGGGGCCTGGAATTACAAGGGCCCAGCACTTGGACACCTCTTCCTTTCAAGTGCTCTTCCTTCCTTCCTCCTGGTTAGCACAATGGAGAAAGTCCCTTATTATTAATCGCCCGGGGGCCTCCAGGGATGGGAGCTGCAGGGTGGCTAAGCCATGAAGAGCCCACGTGCAAAGCAACTGCTCCCTTTGGATCCTGATGTGCTCTCACCCAAGCTCCAGAGCCAGGTTGAGAACTCGTAAGATGCAAAGAAATGCGGGTGAAGGGGCAGCCGCAGGGGTGGGGAGAAACTGAGGCTATTCTCGTTCGTTAGCCATGAAGGGGGTGGGGTCGCAATGCAGTTGCTCTCTTCGCTACCCCAGAAGAGATGCTGGATCTTTCGTCTTCTCTAGGAGCCTCAACAACCCGAGAGGACCAACTACACAATTGGCAGGGCCCAGTGTAAAATGAAAATGCGAGGCCCCTTGTTCGAAAATCACTAAGACTTTTAAGACAGCAGCAGCAGAGCCTTAGCAAGCGCACAGGAGTGCACGCTCAGGGGCCAGCCTGCTCGACAGATACTTCTAGGCTTAGGAACAATGTCCTCTCACAGGCTTTGCCTGGGCTGGCTCCAGCACTCCCAAGCACTTGTTTTCCCATCTTCCTGTTTTATTCTTTTCATTTCCTTATAGTGCTCTGAAAATAATTTTTTTTTAAATTTGCTCACGTCCACGTTTGTATCTCTGTTCCCCAGGAGAATGTAAGCTCAGAGAGGGCAGGGACCTGGCCAGCCTTGTATGCCACTGTGTCCCCAGCACTCAGCATGTGGCCGGCCACACCCAGAGTGCTTGGCAGATGAATGCGTGAATGAGCCGCTTGACCTTGCACGATGGATTCCGAGGCTGTTGCAAGGCGCTAGTGCCATGCTGGGTCACGGTTTCCGCGTCAGCCTCACTGTTTCTAGCTGACTCTTTTGCCTTCCAGCTCTAACAGTGACACGGTGAAGCCCTCACGGTTTGCCCTTTCAGCTCACTTTACAGGAAGAGGATATCCTGCAGAAATTAAAGAAAGGTGGGGTGCTGAACAAAACCCCATAAATAAGCCTCTGGCATGCCTTGACGACTCTGCCTTCTTCCAGGTCCAAATGTCACGTTTTGTCTTCAGTCACTGGCCAGAAAGAGAAATCGTTCACAAAACCCCCAATTTCATTCCCGACCGCCACTGCTTGATGTCCTAAAAAAACTGCAATAGCTGATTGGCAGTATCTCCTGAAGCTGAAAACACGCTTCCCTCTGACCCAGCAGTTCCAATCCCAGGGACACGCCCAGCAGAAACGTGCGCCGTGAAAGCCACACGCACCCGGGATGCTCCTAGCATTACCGTTCGCGAAAACTACCCAAATGCCCATCAGCAGGAAAATGGATAGATAGACTGTAAGTGGGACACCATGTGACAATGAGAATAGAAACAATCTCCAACCACGTGCAACAACACGGATACATCTCCCAACCATAATGTTGAGAGGAAGGTGGCAGAAATAAAAGAATACCTACTGCGGGGTTCCATTCTCATAAAGCACAAAAACAGGCCACACTAATCTGCGCCGTTGGAGGTCAGGATGGTGGTAGCCATTGGGGGCGAGGGAGTGGCCGGGAGGGGGCTGCTCAGAGACCGTCATCCTCTGTCTCTGGGTCTGCGTGATGGCCACGTGGGCGTTCTCACTTTGTGAAAATAAATGTGTCCTGTGCTTTTGATACATACAGAAGTTAAAAGTTTTATTGAAAAAGGAAAACCTCCAAATGTCCGGCAAGGCATGAGCGGTTAAGACTGGGGTGACCCTGGGGCTGGATTCCTGAGTGTGAATCTTGGTCATGCCAATTACCAGCTGTGACTTCAGACAAGTTATTTAACCTCTCTGGGCCTCAATTTTCTTCACCTATAAAATAGAGGAAACCAAAGTCCCTACCTCATAAGGTTTTCTGCAGCTTAAGTGAGGAAATATTTAGAAAGGGCTTAAAATCACATCTGGCACACGGTGAGTGTCATATGTATCCGTTAGCTTTTACAGAGCTAATAGGATGAACAGGACAGTGGAGATAGTGCTGTACCCACACGTAAGTGGAAAAGAGGCCTTTAAAAATATGTTAAATATATAATTATGCGCCTACGCACTTAATTATGCGTCCTAAGCACTTTACACGTATTAAGTCATCCAGTTCTTCTCTTAGCATTTTATAGTTGGGGAAACTGGAGCTCAGAGAAGCCAAGTAACTTCCCCAAATCCCCCCAGAGACTAAGAAGCAAAGCTGGGATTTGAGCACGTACTCCTAGCCAACAGGCTGCTCACGCAGGAACCTGGATCATAACCCACACTCACTCGTGTCTTGATCGCACGCCGAGTCCAAGGCGGAGGGAAACAAAGGATTCCCACTGGCACCAAATGAGCCAATAAAACAATCCTCCCAACCAAGAGGTAGATCGATGGCAGACAGAAGGACACGAGAGCTACTGCAGTGGTTGGTGCACTGGCAAGAAGGAGGTGAGGCCATGATCTGGGAAGAGGAAGGAAAAAGTTACCCAATTAAGATTTCACTTTTAGGAGAAAATCCCCAGATGCAGATGACATAGGCTGGCATGAACCTACAAGGTTTGGTTTCGTTGGTTTTATTTTTTTTTTTTTTCCTTTCTGTTCCTTTTTCCTGAAAGCCACAGGGAGCCGGGGAAAGGGAAGGAGGTTAGAACCCACACATATCCCAGCACGCCAGCCTGTGCCCTGCCGAGCAACTTGACTTGTCACTGCTTCTAAACAGCTGGAAAAATGTCAAACTGTCATCAGTGATTAAAGGGGGATTTTCCAAAGGTTTCAAAAATGTTGCAGAATTCAAGACCTCGCTCCTCTTGCAGAAAATAAATCCAAGCAGCATCCCCTTCACCGGTTGCATCGTGGGACCTGGTTTCCCTCCTGGCTTTCCTCTCCGGGTCTCCATGGTGGTACGAGGCGGCCTGGGCTCTTGCTGTGGCTTCCTTTGCAACCTCAAGGAGGTCTTCTTGGCTACTTCCACCCATCGAGAAGCACAGGAGCCACACTTAGGCCGAGCATTCCAGAATGTACGTTGCCCTGAGATGTAAGCACGGTGGGCCCATGGGCTCCCCCAGCAAACCTCAAGGCTCCTGAACATCAAGACTTCGCTGTACCCACCTCTATGTGCAGAACCAGTTACTGCGGGGCCCATTACAAAACAAAAATGTGGGACCCTTGCTTGTTCAAAGCTTATGTAAGAATTTCAAGATGGTGAGAGCAAAACATTAAAGCAAATGCAGGCCCCTGTGCTGAAGACACCAACATGAAGCCAGCCCTGCCTGCCTGCCTCGGGCCTAGACCGGAGCCTGGAACCTAGCGTGTCCTCAACCAGCACTTCTAGAATGTACATCCTGCCATGATCATGACCTCTCAGAGCATATTCTTCCAACCTCTGGACTGCAATCTTTTCTTTTTTTTCCAAACATTTCCTGAGTGCTCACTAGGTACGAGGCATTATTCTTAGCATTTTACGTGTGTGAGCTCACCCTCACTAAAATGCCATGGGTGGGAACTATGATCGCACAGAGGAGGAAAGTAAGGCACAGAGAACTGAGTCACTTGCCCCAGGTCACACAGCTGGTGAGAAGTATTATAGGAGCGGATTTAAACCCCGAGGGTCTGGCTCCAGACCCGCTTGCTGAGTTAGGGTCGGACACACTGAGAGATCAGATTGCCCCACCCCTTGTGGCGGGGACCCACATCTTGCTCCTATTTGAACCCTTTTCCCTTGTCCCCCCTGAGAATGGGCAAACATTTAGTAGACGCCTCTGACAACAGTACTGAATCCCTCTGCTGGACCAGGCCAGAAGCCCGGCCCTGGAAAGCACTCATTTGCCTTCTTCTCCTGTATCCCAGGACTAAGATAGGAGGGTGGTTGGCAGGAATAGGTGGTGAGGGGTTTGTCCTGGAGCGACATGCAAATACTGAATCGCTGGCGTGGCATAGGAACTGATCAATCAGAGTGGACTCTAGAAGTTCCGGTGGTCCCTGCTGTGCCACAATTAATCCCTTGGTTGCTGGGTCACTGTGCCAGGGAGGGAGGTGGCAGAGGCTCTGGGACAGGAAGCTGGGACAGATGGGCCCTGGGAGGCTCAGGGTAAGGTGGGGTAGGAATATTTCCATATTTTAGCAGCCCCAGGACTGCACGAGAACACAGAAGCTAAACACCCTCCTGCTCCCTGCTCGCCTCCCCGTGATTAAAGTTCTCTGGTGCATTCCAAATTCTGGTGCATTCTCTTGCTAATTCCACTCTGTAAAAGCCAATTTAAATCCACAAATATTTGGCACACGTACAGTGTGTCATAGACCAAGAAAATGCTGGAGGGGGTCAGTGGATAAAGTAATGAATGCAGCATTCTGAAATATGATTGAGACCATGCGTGGCATACAGTAGATGCTCAGTTAATACCTATTAAATTGAGCTAAACTGAAATTAGAAGCCCTACCCCAAGACATGAAAGCCCAGTTGGACCCACTGTTCTAGATTTGAAAGTCATTGTTTTAGTTGTCTATTGCTGGGTAACAATTACTCCAAAACTTAGCAGCTTAAAATAGGGAAAGGCCGAGTTTTCCTTAAAAAGCCAGATAGTGAATATCTCAGGCCTGTGGGCCACACAGTCTTCTGTTGCAGCTACTCAACAACTACTACTGTTGGAGTATGAAAGCAGCCAGCCATAAACAGTATGTACACAGCATTACTGTGTTCCAATAAAACTTTATTTATAAAAACAGGTAGACTGAAGTTTGCCAGTCTCAGGCTTTGAACAACAACATTTGTTATTTCACAATTTCTGCGCTTAGCTGTGTGCCTCTGAGGTTGCAGTTGAACAGCCAGCCAGGGCTACAGCCAAGTGGAGACTCAGGACTGGAGATTCCGCTTCCATGCCAACCCACGTGGTTGCCGGCAGGTCTCAGTTCCTCGCCATTAGGCCTTTCCCCATGCTGTCTGGGTATCCTCATGGTATAGTAGCTGTGGATGTGGGAAAGAGAGAGCCATAGATTGTCAAGACAGAAGCCACAGTCTTTTATAACCCAATCTCAGGTTTGCAGCCTTCCACTGTTTCATTAGAGGCCAACAATAAATTCAGCCCATACTCCAAGGGAAGAAACTCACAAGGACATGCATACCAGGATCCAGGAATCGTTGGGGTCCACCCTGGAGGCTGGCAACTACAGTCACTCATCTCGTCCTCCATTCAGCCAACATTCTTCATGCACCTGCTATAGGTGCCTGAGAATACAGCGGTGACAAGACACGGTGACCCTGCCCTCCTGGCACTGCTAGTCTGAATTTTTTTTTTTTAAACTGACCCTTTCATTACAAAACAAAGAAAGAGAAACAAAATAAATAAAGAAACCCTCCCCCCAAAAAGTGAGAAAGATCCTTGTATAATAAAAGAGATTTCCAAGAATCCATAGATGTCTAGCTCAACCAACAGTCCCCATGAAAGAGATTTTAAGAATAAATCAGTTCAAATGCCTACTGGAGCCAGGCAGGCAGCGTGAGAAAGTGAAGACTCTCCCTCCCAGACAGCAAGTGCTGTCAACAGAGAGCTTGGGTCGCATCTCAAGGGAGCTACTGCCCCTATTCAAGTCCAACTCCTTGTGGACTTGCCAGAATTTTGGTTCAGTGCTGTCAGATCTGATTTTTCAAGAAAAGCTTAACGTTGGGATTTTATCTTAAACTTTGAAACGTGGGCCATGGTGACAGATTGTGTTGCTGTCCACCGCTTCCCCGTGTGTCTCGGTTTAGTTTCCCCCTAACAGCAGGTCCCCAGGCAAAAGCTTATGCGGAGGTGGCTCGCTGGGGAACTGATCGCAGGGAGGGAGACAGAGACAGGAGGGAAGCCACACAAGGGTGTGTCGTCGGGTTGGCCACTGCTACAGGACCCTCTGAAAAACTTACGGCGCGCATCTCAGAACTACGTGTGCTGAGAATGAAACGGGGAATGTGTCTCCATCCATTCACTCTCCTTTGGCCAAGGGTGGTCCCGCAGGTGTTAATTGCCCTGCATTTGCAGGTTACACGTGTGTGACTGCAGACAGGTTCTTGCTGGTGCCCAGGCTGGTACATCAGAGAAGCGAGAGGCATGCAGTGGGTGCTGTCTGGCTGGGCCTGGTCATAGCTTGCTGAACAGTGGCTGGAATAAGAGGTAGAGCTAAAAGGATTTGAAGGGAGAGTGTCCCTCCCTGCAGGAGGCACATGCATCCCTGCCCTGTGGACCTTAAGCATGGTCATGTGATTGCTTTGGCCCATGGAATATGATCAGAAGTAACTTGGATCACTCCCAAGCAGAAGCTTCAAGAGCCAGTCTGTGGTTGACTGTGCTCTCTTGCTCTCAGTCACGGCATTCAGTAACACTCCAGATGGAAGCTACTCTGTCAACCTGGGTACTGGATGGCATGGAGAGAAGCCATAGCAAACAACACGTGCAGTGGGTAATAATCAGCCACGAAGATTCGAGGGTCATTTGTTACTGCAGCAAAGCCCAGCCTAACCTGACTGATACCACAACCAAAACCTAAAAGAGAAAGTTGAAACCATGCAAGATGATCAGAACACGTGGGAGTTAACTCTAAGATGCCATTTTGTAACTTCTGTCCTAGAAGAACAAAATTCTAGCTTAATATCAATAAATAAATATCATCCTTGAAGTTCATTTTGCAAGCTACGGGTTTAGGGGGTCTCTGCTCTATTTTGGCCATGGTGCCAGCCATCGGTAGACAAGGAGGCTTATGGAACTAGGCCTAGCTCCAAGTAATTCACACTAAAGAGGTTAGGGAGAGGGTGAGGTGGACATTCCAGGAGGTTTGTGCCTGTCTTCTTTCTCCATCTGAGGTCGAAGGTAGAACATGAGTTGGAAAGTAGGCATCAGGCTGAAAGGCTGAATTTCATGACCTCCCTCTCTTCTCGAGAAGAAGGGACAAAGACCCATATGCTCACCTCTTGTACATTCAACAGGGCTTCCCACATCAGCTCTCCAGGTTTAGCAACATCACCAAGTATATACCAACAAGTAGAATGAGTACAGAACTACCAAACAAATGAAGCTTGGTCCCTACCACAGGGCCTTTGCACTTGCTGCTTCTGTTTAGAACTACCCTATGCAACAGAAATATAATGTGAGCCACAAACGTCATTTAAAATGTTCTAGTACCCACATTTAGAAAAGTAAAAAGAAAAAGGTAAAATTAATTTTAATAACATACTTTATTTAACCCCGTATATCCAGATTGTTCCTCTCCTTGAGGCTGGGACCCATGTCTTATTCCTCTTTGCATCCTCTTCCCTTGTTCACCCCCAAATAAGGCAAACATTCAATAGATGACTGCTGCCATCATCTCAACATGCAATCAATATGTTTAAATTAATGGGATATTTGACATTCTTTTTTTTTCATACTAAGCCTTTGAAATTTGGTGTGTATTTTATACTCTCAGCATTATCTCGATTTAGACGGGCCACGTTCCAGGTGCTCCATAGCCACGTGTGGACAGAGCATCCCACATTGCACAGAGCAGCTCTATAATACCCTTCCCCCAGATCTTTCATGACTGGGTCCATCTCAGCTGAAACATCACCCCTCACAAATACCTCCCTTGACTGCACCACGGGTCTAAAGTAGCAGCCCTCCTACTCCGACCACGTCACCTGGTATGTTAGTTTCCCAACGCCGTTATGACAAGTTGCCAGAAACCGGGTGGCTTCAAACAACAGAAATTGATTCTGTCATGGTTCTGGAGGCGAGAATCTGAAATCAGGTATTGCAGGGCCGTGCTGTCTCTGAAAGCTCTAAGGAGAGCCCTCTCCTGCCTCTTTCTACCTTCCAGGGATGGCCGGCATCGTTGGCAATCCTTGGCTTGGAGCTGCATGGCACCAGTCTCTGCCTCTGTCTTCACGAGGCTGTCTTCTCCCTCTGGATCTCAGGGTTTGTTTAAAAAACTGGAAGGCTAAGAAATGCAGGACTCCTCTATGAAAACAGTCACCTAGAGCTCAAGGCTGCCGCTCATTTGCCTGCCTTGCTCCAGCCCCGACCTGGCCCCCTTCTCTCAATGACCCGAAGGCAGCTGTTAGTTAATCCTGTTTTTCATTCTCCGCTGGGAGAATGGGACACCCTTGCCGGTAGACACTGCTCCTCCCATGTGAAGAAAATGGCACAGTGCATGACCTAGGTAAAAACCATAAGTGGCTCTTCTTTCCTTTTCTCTCTGCCACGCTCCTGGGTCTCTGCCTCTGTGTCTTTTCTCTTGTTCCAAGCACACTAGTCATATTGGATTAAGAGTCCACCCGGCCGGGCGCAGTGGCTCATGCCTGTAATCCTAGCACTCTGGGAGGCCGAGGCGGGAGGATCGTTTGAGCTCAGGAGTTCGAGATCAGCCTGAGTAAGAGCGAGACCCCATCTCTACTAAAAATAGAAATAAATTAATCAGACAACTAAAAATATATAGAAAAAATTAGCCGGGCATGGTGGCGCATGCCTGTAGTCCTAGCTACTCGGGAGGCTGAGGCAGGAGGATCGCTTGAGCCCAGGAGTTTGAGGTTGCTGTGAGCTAGGCTGACGCCACGGTACTCACTCTAGCCCGGGCAACAAAAGCGAGACTCTGCCTCGAAAAAAAAAAAAAAAAAGAGTCCGCCCTACCCAAGTAGGAGATGAAACTTCGGCATAAGTTTTATCTTAATGAATTGCTTCTGCAATGGCTCCGTTCCCAAATAAGATTCCATTCTGGAGTTCTGGGGAGGACCCGAAGGGCACTCTCCAAGCCAGTGCACTCGGTTCCATTGTGTTCCGTGGCATCTTCAAGTGCCCGGCTTGTCTCCTGTTTAGCATCTGCCTGCCCCACTCAAATGGAAGCCCCATGACAACAGGGCACTCTCTCACTGCTCTGTCCCAGCACTTCGCACAGTTCCCGGCACATGGAAGGCACTCCATAAACACTTGCTGCAAAGACAAAGGGAGTGAGAAAGAAAGGAAGACGCAGGCTTTCTGGTTTGCCATGTTTAAGATGGCGCATGGGAGTGAAGAACGGGCTGGGGCTTCCTATTGATTCCCGTTGTGGGAATACTTGTCCCATTCTCTCTCCAGAACTCAAGAGTAGGCCCAGAGACGGGACCTGGACAGTCTCTCAGAGGGGACAGAACGATTCAGTCCCATGAGTCCTAAACCACCGCCCTCACCCTTACCCCGCCATGGAAAAGCAGCTACCCAGGAGCAAGGAAAGAAGAGCCACTTGTAGTTTTTACCTAGGTCATGCACAGTGCCATTTTCTTCACATGGGAAGAGCAGTGTCTTGCAAGGGTGTCCCATTCCCCCAGCTGAGGATGAAAAGCAGGATTAACTAACAGCTGCCTTCGGGTATTGAGAGAAGGGGTCCAGGTGGGGGCTGGAGCAGACCGGAGCAAGGCAGGCAAATGAGCAGCAGCCTTGAGCTCTAGGTGCTTATCCTCATAGAGGAGTCTTACATATCTTGGCCTTCCAGTTTTTTAAACAAACTCTGAGATCTAGATTTTTAAATAAAATCAATTAACAAGTGTTGGCAAACAATTCAATCAGAAGGGGAAAACAGCCACTATGGAGTCCTGCTGTCCCAACACCTCCCCGCGCAAAAGCCTGTGATCAGAGGTAACCCCTGATTCTCATCCACAACCTCTGGGGCAATGCAGTTCCTCAGTTTGTCTTTAAGAATCTGAAATTTCCAATCAAATGTGGATGGGAACAAGGCAGAACTCTGTTCCATAAACTCACGCAGGTAGGCTGAACCAAAAAAAGGCAAAAGAAGAGGTCCAAGCAGCCATAGTTAGGTCTAAGCAAACCAGAACCTCCTCCCCTCGCCCGGCCTGGCCCCTAGCAGGATAATGGATCCTTGACCTCAGCTGTATCTTTGCGGGGTCCTCTCCAAATATCTGAGCTAAGTGTGAGGATTTAGGGGAAGGGAAATCTGGCAGCCTGGTTGCCCTTTGCTTCAGTCAAACCAGGGACTAGTTTTCCAGCATCTGTCCCGACCACCCACCATCTCTCCGAACCCCAGAAAGATCTGATCTTCCACTCAGAGGAACATAGTAAAGAATATCAGACAGGATTCCACTCTGGGCTTTGCCAAGCTCTCTGAGGCTCAGTTTCCCCATCTCTGAGACAAGGGCTAGGTCATACCCCACCTTTGTGCAGATTTTGTGCAATCTGTGCAAATTACAGAAAGGCACTTTTTCTCCAGTGCAGCCCCAGGCCAAGGTACAGAGCTTGGTGAACACAGAAGGGCTGGACTTCAGACCTTTTTAGCCCCTTGGCTGGGTGGCCTTATTCAGTGAACGTTCTGCACAACCATACATGGCCACCCTGAGTACTCTCTCCCTCGTAGGCTTCCAGTGAGAATTAAAAGGGATACTGTTTTAAAATGCTTAACACAATTATTTGGTAAATAATAATAAACCAACATGTTATGTTTTTATCTTAGATTTTTTTTTTTTACATATTCTTCAACAATTCTAAACCAGTGCAGCTCTTGGGGTCCACAACATGATTTTAGGTACTGTGTAGTGTGGAGACAGAGAATTAAATTGACATAGGACTAAATTAACATTGAATAGCACAAAACACTCTCTTTTCAATTTTCTCATTTCTTCTGAGGAAGATTCAGTATTTAACACCTTGAACCCTTGCTACACACACACACACAACACACACACACACACACACACACACACACACACACACAAACCTGAACCTCTAGAAGTCTTTCCCAAGCAAGCAATGTGGCTAAAGTGTATTAACATTGCTTAGGTTTAGCTGTGTTTATCTTTTACAATTTCCTCTTCTGGTAAGTAACAGCTACTTTTCAATTTAGAGTAGTAGTATCAAGTTTTCTCCCCAGAAATACATATTCGAGTGTTAAAAATAAGTCAATTTAAGGAAATATGTTAAGTAAATAATAGAGGTGGTAGCAGAAAGCTTGAA